>PVJO010003201.1:56032-126674 GCA_004026905.1 Hystrix cristata | reverse complement strand
GTGACGCCAGCTGTCATCATATACTACAGCAAAAAGGAAGATCCTTATTTCTCCTTCCACTTAAGAGGCCCATCTGCCTGCATCATGTGGACACAAGAGTGCTAGGGCTCACGAAAACACCCAGTTTGGCCTCCACCCACACCCTTCTCTGTATGACTTGCCTCCGTGAGCCTCTGGCTTCAAACTGAGCTGCTTCAAAATATGTCATTGATGTTTTCTAAATTAAATAAGTCCACTAAAAAATGTCATGATAAAACGTTCTCTGAATGCACATGCTCTTACCCAAATTCTCTTCGTATATGCACCAGAACAGAAAACCAAATAATTTCAAGTACTTTAACAGAAATACACACACACACACACACACACACACACACACACACACACACACAGACATGCACGCATGCGTACTGATATGCCTATGGTTAAGGTTTTCACACTGCCAGCTCCTCTGCCATTTAGGTTTTAAGAGGGAAATGGTGCTATCTGCCATTCACTGTAACAGAGTAAGGTGTGTCCTGGAGATACTGGTTCTTATTTATAATAACAAACAAGACCTCCGTGTCAACAAAATCTCACAGCAACTCACAGGCTTTACAGGCCCCAGTAAAAGCACACTGGACAAGCAGGCAGCACTACACCATGATGGTTCTGCCATTAGGAAGGCCATCTATTTTAAAGAATGCTTCTCTTTTAATTCAAAAAACAAAAGCAGAAGGTGTAGAGACACAGACGGTACAAGGAGCAGCAGTGCAGGCAAAGACTAGAGCAGCCTGGCAGTCAGTCTGGCTGTGGTCCAGAAACCCAACTAGGCCAGGACATGGGGGTGTGAGAAGATACTTCTCAGGGGGTTCTGATGGGGTCCCAGTTTCTCCAGGTGCCCAGCTGTGGTGTCAGGGCCTCAGGGGCCCCTGCTGCCCTCTGGATGAGTACAGTCTGCCCCTCTACTCCAAATACAAGCATGCTCCAAGGTCAACAGAAGCTGTAAGAATTGCAGTTTTAGCAGAAACATCTGATCATCGGAATTTAACACCCAGTAAACGTGAGTGGTGTGAATGCTGGGAAAGAACTCTGGGAACCAGAATCATCATGTGCACACCAGTGCTGAGCTCAGGACCTTTTCCTCACTGGCACCTTTCAGGCAGCAACCATGGATGCGTGCACTTCTCTACCACATTGCAGTCTGGAAAATCCACACAGCATGTAGCTGCTCTGTAACAGAGGCACGAGCAGAATGCTGCAGTAATCCCAACATTGAAGTGGCTCATTCTGCCTAGGGTCAAGGTTGGGATGACTTTAGGGACAGTATAATCCTCAAGCACTGTCATGAAGCAGAAGTTTGCTCAAAGACAGACAGGGAGGAATGGCCCGTGCTGCAGTAGAAGCATCAGAATGAAGCAGGGAGGCACCAAAGAAGCTTGCGGGCAATGGGTGAGATCCGTGCCCCTGAAGCTCAGGCCATGGGGAGAGGGTAGGGTAGAGAGGGAACCAGGGACAGGTCTCAAAGGCCGCAAAGGTAGCTCACTTAGGTGAATAAAGGTGCAAGTTGACATGAGACACAGAATGAATGGCTGCATCTCAGAAAGGCTGCCTGCAGGGGACAACGTGCTGAGCAGAGTATGAGGTCATCCAGCTGGCACCATGATGGTCCAGCCCCGCATGAAAGGGAAGACTCAGTGCCCATCAGAAGAGTTCCGCTCCTGAGCTTTCTTGTCAGCAGGAGCAAGGTTGTCTGCAAGGTGCTGGGCACAGTGCCCATCAGCAATCCTCAGCTACCAACGTTCCTGACTTGACGTTGACATAAATGTGGAAGACAGTGGAGGGATGGGCCCAAATGAGTGGGTGCTGTGAACAGGTCACTGCCCCACCCAGGCAGTGGAGCTGCGGGGGACACAAGTTATCCTTAGTCCCCATGGTCTCTCACCCTGACGTCTATCACGTTCACCTCCCTGTCTGGGAAGTCTTGTTCTCCAACCCAGACCTAGAACTGATTGTAATCTACAACTCTGCACGTTTTCAAGGGGAGGAAAAGGTCGCTGTTTGTCCCGTCCAGGTTCTGGGGCATGGTCTGGCATCAGTTATCTGTTGCACCTGTCTCACAGTGGTACAGCTGCACAAAAGCTCCCAGGTAAAGGCCACTGACAGCACCTCGTAAAGCTATTTATCATTGTAAAAATAATGCAAATGGAGAGAAGCCTTAGACATTACTGTCATTATCTTATGCACACTATTCCTCGATTGCTTCCTTGTGAAAGCAATGTTAAATTTGCTGACTAAACTGAAGCTTTTAAATGAACATAATGTGCAAAAAATAAGATACACATTCTCATATATTCTGCTTGTTACAAATCAAACAGATCTGAGACTGAACTTGGAAGTTAAAAGAAAATGTGTCCCTGGGTTTGTTTAATGACACAAAATTGTTTAGTTCTGTGCTTCTGATTTTATGGTATGGTAAGTCTTAATTTCTCAAGATTTCAGGATAATTTTCTTAGTATAAGTAAGTGTCTTATTTCTTCTCTGGAGAAGTTTTCGAATCAAATTTTCTGTGAGCAATTTTAATATTAAATGTATAAAGACAAAGAAAAAAAATTCTAGATCCTCTACATTCTGAATTTAGCCTCCAAAGAACAGATCTTAGTAACCTAAAATAATTATAGACAGACGCATCCTTAGGAGCAACTGCAGTATCGGGAGGATTTAGATAATCAGAAAAAGTGAACCCAAGACTTCATGGACTCAGTGTTATTTTATACTCTGATTTCGTTACCATGCTTGATTCTGAAAGTTCTTTCTCACACATCTCAGGGAGGTGAAGCTAGCAGTCTGTCTCACTGCCTCGCTGGCCAGTAGTCTGGGTGTACAGAATACTGTGAGCCACAACAGACTGCATGGTGACGCAAACGCAGTGTGGTTCCATTCTTGGACTTTTAGTGACTGAGTCTCTGAACTAGGGTCATATACTTTTCTGTAAGGACAGTAACTGATTGTTTCCTAAAGTCTATTAAAACAGTCTCATTTTACGAGCTCTGGTAGATCCTTCAAGATCTCTTCTCTCCAAGGGCCATATTTTGGTGGAAATCATCTCTGGCCAGCAGACTCCATCAAAGTTTACCAGAGCAAAGCCCCAGCTGAACTCAGGGGAGAGCCTCGACACTGCGGAGAATGACAAGCTCACATATGCTCCCCTCTCATGTGCCAGGCAACTGTCAGAAGGAAGTTACAAAACTTGCCCAAGGCCACAGAACAGCCAGGTGGCAGCCAGGATGAGAGTCAGCAGTCTTGCTCTGGCATCCACGTTTGCACACTCAGATGGGGCCCCTGCAACTTCAAGTACCTTCGTGAAAACCACGAGCAGCTCCCCTGGACTATAGTCTCAGCAGTACTTGCCATGTGCATACTCTTGCATATGCCCTCTTCTCCTCACCTGTATTTTAATATGAGATGAAAAAAGTGTAAGCCTGAAAAGTAAATGGAAATGAACAGTTTTCCTTCTTTTACTCTCCCTCTCCTAACATCTTTTAAAGCAAAACACTTCCAATTGAGCTTCTACCCTCTAGGGGTATACAAAGACTTTCTAGGATAGTTGGGCACAGAAAATCCTGAACAAATCATCATCTTTATCTTCCCATATGTCCTCTTCCCCGTAACTCATCTGCCTGAGAACAGTGTCTGGTTTCTGGTGCCTTTTCTTTCCTGCCTCCCGTTTCTGAACTACAACCTCCCTGTTTGGGCTTTCCAAAAGCATTATTCTCCATATTCTTCCTGAATCTCAACCACGGTCCATTTTGATGGGTGTACAAGTCGCTGGAGCCAAAATGAAAAGACAGTCTGAAAAACATATGGCTCTTAAGCTGGGGATAGTGATGCATACCTGTAATCCAGCACTCAAGAGGCTGAGGCAGGAGGCATGCCGGGAATTGGAGGCCAGCTGGGGCTACATAGTGAAGGCCAGCTGGGGCTACATAGCAAGAATCTGTTTCAAAAAACCAAACTCTCCTCAAAAAGCATGGCTCTTGAAGGTGCAAACTTAGCTGAGAGGATGAAAGGAGATACTACCTGACTTCACCTAGATCGGTGGTGGCAAATCTATGGCACATATGCTATTTGTTCTTTTAAGACAAAAGACGTAAAATTGTTTTTTCTAAACTAAAACCTCAGTATTCAGATTTAATTGCAGTATTGGTACTTTGTAATAAATAAGTGAGTTCTGGGTTGTAGTTTGGGCCCTCAGGTCTTGAAAGGGTTTGACATCATTGACCTAGATGACAGTCTCACGGAATGACAACATTTTGCAATTTACTATTGACTGATTGATCTACCCATCCACCCACCCACTCATTCATCCGCCTGATTTACACGATCAGATTTTTTTTGAAGATAGAAAATAAATCCAATATAGTTGATTGTTTTTCAAAATAAGCTGAATATATCTGATTGTTTTAAAAAATAATTCAACTTATGGTCTGTATTTTCCATAAAATGAACTGTATCTACAACTATAAGACTAAGTTATCTAACATACTGGTTACCTAAAGAAATATGTTTAAACCATACATAATATTCCATTTATTTGAAATTATAACTTTTGCATCTATTGGAATAATAAATTGCTGGCCTAGTCACAAATTACAGATGTCAAGTTTTCAAAATTCTTTAGGAAGTTCACTAAGGAAGAATGTTTAGAGAGTTTTTTAAGAGCATAAAAATGTATTATAAAGTCAGGCCATTAACTAGGTAACTAAAAAGTTCCTTCAAAACTTACTAAGTATGTAAAGCTTCTCCCTCGGAGGGCAGGAAAAGAAAAACTCATTCTTTCAATAGATAATGGCAAGAAAGAGTCTGCATTGAAAATCTTCAACGCTTTGGGAAAAATCACATACTATATCTTGACATTTAAACTAGGGGTTTCCCAGGATGAGGAAAAACAATTTAATTTTGGTTTCTGGAAGGTGCCAATTAAGGTACAGAATATGGACCACCTTCTACTTCCGACAACCTACTGAGGACCATCCCTTTCCCCCAGGAGCAAGGTCTGACTCATTCTTCTAGTCCAGTGAGCTTTCAGTGCTAACAGACACCCCACTGCAGCATGTGTACCACAGGTTCACCACCACTGCTAGTCTCTCTAGGACGAAATAATGTGTGCAGGTCCTCAAACAGAGGAGCAGGACTCTAGTGTGGTATGGACCTGAGGCTCTCACCTGGCAGGATATTGGTGCTACCTGAGAAGTTCTAAAAGCATGGATTCACACCTTATGCAATCAATCACATTTCTGGTGGAGGGGCTCAGACACTGATCTGTTTCAAAAATTTTCCAACTTATTCTGATTTGTGGCCAGCATTAATAAGTACTGAATAAAACTCTTGGTTTTCCCTGTTCACAGAAGAGAAACTGTAATCACCTGTGAAACTGGCAGATAACTGCAATCCCTGCTAGTACAAAACAGTTCCTTCCCCCTCTGTGCCTGTGCCACACAGTCCCATGGTGTCCCTCGTGTTCTCCAAAATGAGAAGTAGCTGGACTCATCTACACGTGTGGGTAAAAATAACTGTTGAGCCAGAATGTAGATGAGATGGGGGAGGGGGCACATTTTCGGCTGCCCCTGTTTGGAACCCTGGCCCTCTGGTCCGATAGGGCCGAGATATTAATAGGAATAAGACTCACAGGTGCACAGACAAAGCACAGGGATTCTGCTGGTTGTGGCCAAGGGATGTGTGCCTGCCAATCTAATATTGGAACTAAAAAGACAAATCCCATTTCAAAATGGAATCAAGAGGATGCAACATCATTTAGTGCGACACATGTCTGAAACTTGTGTCTCTACCCACCTGTTTACTCTGTTAGTCCTGAACATCATCAGTGATGGGCAGCTCACTACCTACCGGGGCAGCAGAGGGTGAATGGGTTTTGTACACCTATATAGCTAGTCCAAAATCCCATGTCTAGGACAGCTGAGTAACCAAAGGTCTTAGACACCACTGAGGACCAAACTCCTCATTCACAAAGTGAGGATAAAAACAACTTTATATTACATAGAATTAATACTAAATGTCACAATTAGATTCAAGAAATGTTATTTCCGCCAAGGTTTCTCAAAGTGAGCACTGTTAGCATTAAGGTTGGGATAATTTTTGCTGTGTGGCAGAGTTGCCTTGAGCTTCATAAGGAGTTTGGCAGTATCCCTCATACTCTAGTCATGACGATCAAAAATGTCTCCTGGACATTGTCAAATGTCCCTGCAGGAGGGAGGAGCAAAAATATTCCCAGTTGAGAACCACTATCCAATACCAATACCACTCCTCTTCCTCCTGCTCAGGAAGGTGTTGATTCCATCTTGGGCAATGGCAGACAAATAACAGTGGTCTGGTGCTCTTCTTTCCATAACTCTCACCTCCTGGAGCACCAGGGAAGAAGGAAGGGTAACATGAGTTTCCACAACTAGAACGTGGCAGGGCTGGGGCTTGAAACCAGTCTCTCCCAGTCTAACACTTAAGAGTCATTTGTTTCTAGTGTGTAAATCTCAGGGACTCATCTCTTTACCAAGGGACAGGATAGCTTATTTACTCATCTGAAGAAAAGTATGTCCTTATTCTCCAGCTGGTTTCCTTCCAGTCCTTGGAGTACTTCAGAAAGAGAGAGAAATCTGCAAGCAAAGCTCTCCATACCAGTTTCCTAATTAATGGGCAAAACAAAGAGCATGACAAAGTTCACCATGTGGCTTCCAGGAAACCCCTGAGAGGCTGAGACTGAGAGCTGAGCTCCTGGCTTGACTGAATTGTATTTAAAATCAACAGTAGAAATATTTTCAAGAATAAGGAACCATATTCATCCAGGACTATAACTGGAACACACAATGGGGAAGCCGTCAAAGCTAGGAAGTCCCAGGAACATAAGAAAGGGAACACGGGCCTTTTTGAGATAAAAGTCATAGAGGAGAAAAATGTCCCCAATATGCTCTTCAGTGTCATATCAAAGGTCTTCAACAATCAAACCACCAAAGATAACTAGAACTAGCAATAACAGGCTTCAATCATACTAGGCACCAAATAAACAGAAGACAAACCCGGGAGAGAAAAGTTCCATTAATCATTTGTGACCAGGAATCACTGGGCACTACAAGTCAAGTGCCCATGCTCACAAAGTGGCAGTGTAGCCAGCATTTGGAAAGCCCACCAGGATGAGGGCAGTGAGACCCAAGAGCAAGCTCATCCAACACTGACAGTAAGCACCATGACACCACACTTAGCTCACCCCAGTCTCACCCTGAAACCTACATCTTTGGCACATCAGTAGGCCCTACACTGATGACTGAGATGGCAGAGGTGAAGGAAACACTGAATCCAAAAAGTGCTGGTTTAGAGACGTGTGTTCCACATGACCGGCATGGGGAAGAGCCCTCCCAGGCCTGAGGAATATGCATGGCCTTGGGCACTGCTCCTGGTTCAGAAAACATTGACCTGAATGATCCTTGACACAAGCATTTCCCAGACCAGGTTCTTCATCTAGTAAGTTGGGCTAAAGACCACTTGCACTTCCCACGTTGTTAACTGTTAGAGATATCAGACATCTGTGTATGTAGAAAGCTCATGCAAGTTTCTACTGAATGTTATTAAGTTACTGTAGTAATATTTAAAATTGACTGTTGAGAAATAGGAGGAGCAGGGAGTTCCTGCCAAAATAGGCCAACTGGAAAGCACATAGCTATTTTCAGCAACCGGTGGGTCAGTTAGTCTGGTCTCCAAAAAAAAAAAAAAACCAAAACAAAACAAAACTCTTGTATCGCAAAAAGTTTAGCATGTGCAGTTTGAAAAATGATGGTCTCTCCTGTCAGGCAAAATACATAAAAGGGCTTTAAAAAGTAATGGAATATTACAGAGTTAATTTATCCCTTAAATATAAGTGCATGAAATACAATGCAAAGACTAAGATGCAAAATTAAAAGAGATTTCAGAGCTTGCTCTGAATTTAAAATGGGGACATTCATCTGGATTTTAGAAATGACGTCTTTCTTCCTTCTTTTCCTTAAAAGATGATCTGGCAGGAAGCTGTCACCGACTAATAAACACGACTGGAACATGAAACCTCTGATCTGGAGCAAACTGTATCATGAAGAGTGATCCCCAGACTAGACTGCAACACCACTGAACTCCACCTGGGCCACCAAGCAGCACTCGCCCAGGAGCTTCATTTATACTCTAACCTCACACTGAGGTTGAAGGGAATGCCCTCCTCACCAGCTAGGGCAACAAGGGGCCTGATAAACCCCTGACACCCTTCAAGTGTGCTCTGGTGAGCACCTCATGTCACAGAAAGCCACAGAGCAAAGACTGACTGCTGGGCTGACATTGGAGCTGGGCTTGGGGCTAGGGCAATGTTTCTAGATCATCTTATTCATGAGAATTCTGCATTCAACTCCATATTTCATTGGCCAATTTGAACACAAGAGTTAGTTTTCCCACAAAAATCTGAAACAAAATCTTCAAGAATATCCATTATGTTTTTGTCCTATGACACCAGCTTGAAAAAGAAAAAAAGATACCAATTTGAAAAACAGCAGAGTCTACCCCATAAACTGAGGGGCTCAGCAGAACTGCCCAGCTGCTTTTTTGACCTTGTTTAAGACCCCAACAGCGCTGAGCAGCTCTAACATGGGAATAATGGTATGCAATCCAATGGTATTGTTACTGGATTAATGAAAACAGGGTGTTCCAAACCAGCACAAGGCTCTAGCATAGTAGGTGCCTGGGAGTAAATTAAATTGTTATCCCTCAGGAGACTTCCATGGAAAGAAACCCAGAAAGAGTGATACATTGCAGGCTGTTCTTGTGAGCTGGTCTATGTACTCAAAGCTATAAACTATATGGATGATTCCCACAGAATTCCTACCTTGCAAATTGACCAAAGCAATTTAATTTCAGTAAAATCAGAGTTTTAATGACCACATTGAGGGAGAAGAAAGTTAGTCAATAGCAGTGGTCCAGAGTTTAAATATTCTGAACTAAACAGATATATTCAAATATTTAACTATTAAATGAATTTTAAATTAATTGTCTTTCTTTTCTCTATCTTGTTATTTGCACTTTTCTTCATAGTTCAAAGGAGCACTAGAGGAGTTAAAGAAACCTAGGTCCTCACCAGGGAACTCAAGGAAAATCATTTACACTTTCTGTCATAGTATTTCCTCCCCCTATTTATGAAATATACAAGGGGTGATCAAAAGATATGGTGAATTTTTGGGGGGTGTGTTCTGGGGATCGAACTTAGGGCCTTGTGCTTGCTCTACCACTTGAGCTAAATCCCCAACCCCTGGTGAATGTTTTTTAAATAATAAAGCACGTGTATTTCAATAAAAGAAATATTTCAAGAGTGATGGGATAAGGGTGTTCAAAGTAAGACTATTTTGAGGCGGTTTAATGGCAGTGTGTCTTTTACTGTAACAAAAATTTATTTTAAACATTCACCATATATTTCTTTTCTTTTTTTTTTTTTTTTGGTACCGGGAATCGAACTCGGGGCCTCATGCTTGCGAGGCAAACACTCTAAGCACTGAGCTAAATCCCCAGCCCTTCACCATATATTTCAATCACACCTGTAACTTAGTAATATCTACTTTAGACCCTATCTATAAAAGCTGTTCAAGTGTAGTTAAATGGATTCTACCCATCTGTAGAAAATAATTTAGGGCATCAAAGTCACAGTGATGGCAACTAGCTTCAGAGTTAAGTTTATAAAATAGAAACTAAAACATATTCGATATGTACAAAAGTACTGAAAAAATAATTCTGATTTAGTACACACTGTATTTTTGCTTTAAAGCATCAATCTTCCCCTCCAAATGAGGAAGAAGAAAAAAAAAAAAAACCCTTGGCATGTAGCTGCCAAGAAATATACCAAAGTTCTTCATTTCAGTCAACCTGTTTTTATGTCTCTTTCCTTACAAAAGGGACCGAAAGCAAAAGATGGCACTGATGTGGCACCTTCTCAAACCACCCTTCATGCAGGATACACATGGCACGTGAATAGGTAGCAGCTTTGTGTAGGAGGAGTTCTCTTTATTACCCTTGAAACTGAAGTAAGAATTTTAATGAACTAGAACTGCAAACTCCAGAATATTTTTGTTCAAACAAGACCAAATTGTGTTCAAACACAGCCCTTCCTCGACCTCATCACACATGGGGGTGATGCGTAACAAATACATGATCATATCACATGCATGTGATCATGTACAACAAAGGTATATGCATATATTCAAGTGATTTGATTAATAATAACATTTAGAAGGCAACTGTCATCAATGTAATGGCTGCATAATCCTCCCTCATGTTATGAATCATTATTAGCTACAGTCAACAACTTAACTATTTTTGTTTTTTACTGGGAGAAATATGCTATGCTGAATTTGAGAAGTCAAGAGGACAAAAATACAGGAGACATTGTCACATAAAATGTAATTTAGGAGTTTGGTCTATATCCAAGGTGAAATGGTATCCCAAGAAATGCTGAATTTGTCATCATGAGCTTGTCAGAAGGGAACAGACAGAACAGGGTTTGATGACTTGGGCAGTGTGATAAAGAGAGCCAATAAACTCATCCAACCCACAAACATTTCTTTTGAAAGGGAAAAAGGGGAAAGAGGGAAAGGACAAACTTTAATGCAATGTTCTAAACACTTTACATATGTTATTTCATTTAATGATGCCAACAACTCCAAGTAAGTAGTATTACTAGCCCTATTTGGAAGATCAAAAAAGTATGATTTAGAAAAGTCCAAGTAATTTGCCCAAGCCAAAGAGTGAGTGTGGCCAATCATGTAGGAGATCTAGGATTTAATCTTAGGCTTGTCTTTCTATATTGTCTACATGGATTAAAGATAATCAGGGTCCCAGAGGTAAGTTGAACCAGGTATCCCTGGACTGGTATCAATACTATGCAAACAACTCAGAGAAATTTAGGCTTCCTTAAAATATATAAAGAAAAATGATTTTTCTCTCTTAAAGGAATATTTCCATAGCTTATATTAAGACATGTGACATTCATGTAGACAGACCGAGCCAGCATAAATTCAAATTACCCAGAATGATGTAACATGATATTTTAATAGTTTCATCTCTTGTATTTGTGTTTTCTTAAGCTTATTCTCATTCTATATCACTGACTTAGGTGATTCTAATCATACTTACTAACAGAGAGGTATAATCTTGGAAATGCTTCCCTTTGGAATTTTGAACAGTTCCTTGGAGAAAGAGGAGCCAGAGGGCAGACATCAGCATGATTCCACCACAACAGAAAGCATAAGAAACACAGAAGGGAGCACTTGCAGGAGTGGCTCTTAGGAAAAGACCCAGAGACCACAGCAAACCACAGAACAGGAACTAGTCCAGAGGTGGGCTTGACGTGAGCATCTCCTAACTCTCTCCCAGTTGATCTGGCACACAAAGCCACGTGGTGGAGGTAACAGGCTCAGTGGCTTGGACACTTACTGTGGGTGCCAGTTGCAGATTTCTTGGCCTCTAACAGGACCTTTTCTCATGACTCATCTTACCACATCCACGTCTTCTCTTCCACAGTGACCTCCGGGTGGGCAGAGCTTAAGTATCTTTGTATCTCCTGTGCGGCTTAGGAACAGCACCAGGACACAGTATCTTCTCAATAGTCACTTCATATACCTCCAAGATGTCCTGCGGACAGAACTGAGCTCCTTTGGTTCTCTCTTCTGTAAGCCACCTCATAGGTGCTGAAAATGGGCTGTGGGCAGGCTGAATAATGGCCCTCAAAGACAATCAGGTCCTAATGCCTGAAACCTGGACCTGATATCGTACATGACAAAATGTCTTCACACATGTAATTAAATTAAGGATGCTGGTTATCTGGGTGGACCCTAAATGCAATCACTAATGTCCTAATAAGAGAGAGACAATGGGAGACTTGACACAGGCAGAAGAGGGGGCAGTATGGTTACAGAGATGGGGATGGGGGTGATGTGGCCACTGGTAAAGGAATACTGGAGCCACCAGAACCTCAGGGAGCACCAGAACCTCCTCCACAGCTCGTGGAGGAGGAAGACCCTGTTGATAGCCTGATTTCAGTCTAGGGACACTGACCTCGATCTGGGCTCCAAAAGTGTGAGAATTGAACCAATAATATCTGTAATTTCAAGGCAAGTTGGGAATAATTTGTTACAGCAACCCTGGGAAACTTGCACACAGGCAAAGACTAATAATTCAAAAGCCCATCCTAGGAGAAAAAGAAAGGAGAGACAGATCGATAGATACCTTGCCTCTGGATCATCCAGGAAGCTCCTGCAGGATTGAAATGCACAAGGCAATCCAGTGTAGCCCTGGGACCTGCCCAACAATGGCTCAAGGTTCCACAGAAACCTCTGTCCTGTACCACCCAAAATAAAACCGCTCTTCATGGATCAAAGTCAAATTCTGCAAGAGATACTGGGAGCCTGAGGGTCCATCCCCAAATTATCTGACAACTGACTTGTGACTGAGGCCAGAGGCACACACAGGGTATGTCCTTCTCTTGCCCAAATCCTACAGGTCTGTGTTCACACAGCAGGTGTAGCCTTCCTCCTGGAAAAACAAAGACAACAAGCAAAAACAAAGTACCATTCTACTCACCAAACCAAATTCCCTGAAAAGTCTGATTGAAACTAATTTGAGCACCCCTCACCTGAAAACCTCAAAATCTGAAGTGCTGTAAAATCCAAACTTTTTTGGCAGCCACATGACACCACGAGTGCAAAATTCCACCCTGTAGGCTTCATGGGACAGGTTTCAGTCAAAACACAGGTGCACTAAAAATACTGTATAAAGTTATCTTCAAGCTGGGTGTATCAGCTGTGTGGGAAACATGAATGAATTCTGTGTTTAGACCTGAGTTCCATCCTGAGGATAGCTTATGATGTGTGGTACAAACATTCCAAAATAAAAACAAAACAAAACAAACACAAAAACCCCAAGTCCAAAAGACTTCTAGTTCCAATCATTTCACGTAAGGGACAATTAATCTGTCTTTTCCTCCTGTAAAACTTGAAGGATTTTGAAGAGACTCTCTACTATCTGGGAGGAATTTCCTCCCAAAAATCTGCTCTCATTTTAGAGTCCAGCTGCAGCTGTAGATGGCTGAGTGTCTGCCACACTCGTCTTTCTTCACAGTAATGTATGTACAAGCATGAAAACACAAAATGGTGAGATCCTCAACGTGATACCGAACTTACTAACTTGTGCTTTCTTAAATTGTACTGATCAGTGAGGTATTGTAAATATTAAAGCATCAAAATTTCATTAGAATTTTTTTTTTACAGCTTATAGTAACTTTATTCACAATTGCTGAAATGTGGAAGTAACCAAGATGTCCTTCAGTAGATAAATGGCTAAATAAGCTGCAGTATATCCAGGCAAGGGAGTATTATTCTATGCTAAAAGGAAATGACCTATCAAGCCTTGGAAAGCTTAGAGAAAACTTAAATACATATTACTAAGAGAAAGAAGCCAATATGAAAAGACTACTACTATATGATTCCACCTGTATGATAGTCTGGAAAAGGCAGAACTGTAGAGACAGTACAAAGATCAATGGCTCACAGGGCAGGAGGATGAAAAAAATGAACAGACAGGGCAGACAGGACCTTTTAGGACAGTGAAGTTATATTCTTTGATGCTAAGATGGATATATGTCAGTTGTGGACTTTGGGAGATGACTCATTGTGTCAATGTAGGTTTATCAATCAGAACAAATGTACTACTATAGTGGTGATGCTGATACGAAAGGAGGCTGTACATGTATTTAAAAGTAGGGGGAATGTGAAGTACTAACATCTTCTGTCCCATTCTGTTCGTGAACCTAGTAATTCTCCACAAAATAAATCTATTTTTTTAAAAAAGACAAAGCAAAAACAAAAAATGTCTCCACTGGCCACCCAAATACTTAAAAGATTTGTTTGTGGTTGCCCTGTTACTACAGTTGTTTTAATACTGTGTAAATAATGAAGACCATTAGTTAAAAACAGAGCACAAATACACAATGAAAATCTCTTCAACTGTTTTTAGCTATAATCTCAAAACATGAAAGGCAAACAATAAACCTGGTCTGGAGGTTTAACTAAAAGTAAAACTGTGAGACTATGCCAGAACAACAAGTACTTGTGGCTTAGAAATCACACATTCACAGCTCCTAGTTTCTGAAAGAGCAACAATATCTGTCCATTTCATATTTTAATTTAGCCACTTCCTAAGAAATCTGTGTGAACAGCTGCATGGTTAAAAAAAATAAGACACTGAATTTGGAGCCATTCAGTGAAAATGTTTTCCTTCCAACCCACATGCAGCTTTTGCTTAAAAATCATGGCTACAAAATCAGTCAATACCAAACCAAATTCAAAATCCTTGATAAGAAATATCACCAGATTATGAAAACCTCTGCATTTATCTTAGCTATCTAAATTAAGTAAGAAAATATTACCAGAAGGTGCTAGGAAGTAGAATCCGTCAGTTTATTTTAGGAGAAAGAAAAAACAAAACACATAATACATATTTCCATGATAATGATTCATTCTCAGATATCTCATGTGTAAAACTGAAAGAAGGGAGATATTTTCATTGAAAAGTACAGTACTCTAAAAAAGGAAATTGAAAGGGATTTCAGACAATGGAAGGACATCCCATGTTCGTGGGTAGGAAGAACCAACATAGTGAAAATGGCCAGATTTAATGCAATTCCCATGAAAATACCAGTAACATACTTCACAGAATTAGAAAAGGCAATCATGAAATTTATCTAGAATCAGAAGAGACCAAGAATAGCAAAAACAATTCTGGGCAACAGGAATAAGGCAGGGGGCATCACAGTCCCTGACCTGAAATTATACTATACACCTTCTGTGATAAAGACAGCATGGTATTGGCACAAAGACAGACCTGAGGACCAACAGAACAGGCTAGAAGATGCAGAAATAACTCCAAACACAAATACCTCATCTTCAACAAAGGAGCCAAACACCCTCACTGGAAGAAAGATAGCCTCTTTAATAAATGATGCTGGAAAAACTGGCTTATCACATGCTGAAAACTAAAACTAGATACATGTCTCTCACCATGTACTAAGCTAAAATCAAAGTAGATCGAAGATCTAAACATTAAAACAGAAACACTAAATCTCCTGGAGACTAAAATAGGAAGAACTCTCGGAGACACAGGGGTTAGAAAAAAATTTATGAACAGAAACCAGACTGCACGGGAAACAATAGAAAGAATCAATGCTTGGGACCACATCCTATTAAGAGGTTTTTGCACAGCAAAAGAAATTACTAATAGAGTGGGGCGAGAAACCACAGACTGGGAAAAAAATTTTGCCAGCGGTCCCTCAGACAAAAGTCTAACATCTAGAATATATGAAGAACTCAAAAAAATCAAACCCCCAAATTTAAAGACCCTATCCAAAAACGGGCATCTGAAATGAATAAACATTTCTCAGACAAAGAAATAAAAATATATGAAAAAATGTTCAACATCATTGGTGATTTGAGAGATGCAGATCAAAACAACACTTAAGATACCATCTCACTCCACAAAGAATAGCTATTATCAAGAAATCAACCAATAACAAGTGCTGGCAGGGCTGTGGGGAAAAAGGAACCCTACTCCACTGTTGGTGGGAATGTAGACTGGTCCAACCACTGTGGAAATCAGTGTGGAGATTCCTCAGAAAACTACAACTAGAGGTTCCATTTGACCCAGCTATTCCTCTGCTTGGTATCTTCCTAAAAGAATTAAAATCATCATACCACAGTGATATATGTACAACCATGTTCATAGCAGCACAATTTGTAACAGCTAAGTCTTGGAAACAACCTAAATGCCCAACAACTAATGAGTGGCTAAAGAAGATGTGGTTTTTCTACAAAATGGAGCACTACACCGCCATAAAAAAGGATAAGCTAGAGTCATTTGTATGTAAATGGATGTTCCTTGAGAACATACTATTAAGTGAAATAAATCAGACACTTATCAGTACACATCGAATTGTTTCTCTGATATGAGAAACCATAAGTGTAAATAAGGACAAAAGGGTATAATAGATATTATGTAAGAAAAAAATAAAGATAGTACTCAAAAGAGAGGAGAACTAGATAGGGAAAAGGGGGATGAAGAAGGAAGGTTAAAAGAAAAGTAAGATGAAAGGAAAAAAAATAGAAAAATGTAAATAAACTTGTTGTAAATAGGGAGGGGTGGGTGAATTGGAAGGGAGGGGAGGGGAAGAGGAGGGAAAACCACGATATATCACGTACAGATAGAAAATAACCATGTTGATTATGATCATTATGTGTATAATGTACCAATACATGTTCCTGGTAAAAATAAAAATTAAAAAAAAAAGTGAAAGAAGGGGAAAATATTGTAGCAAGATGGGTGCTCATGGCACTGAAGACAAATGGCATATCTAAACCTTCCTAATATCAAAATTTCCTTACTCAGAATCAATAGGACATCTTATAAAATAAACAAGGGATGAGAACCTATTATTCTACACCAGAAAATATATCAAAGGTAATGAACTGTTTTGCAAAAACTAAATTATGTTAATTAAAGCTGTAAATAAATAACAGTACAAGTAAGAGCAGTTTCTTATTATATGATCACAGCACATGTCTAGTGTGTTCCTAAGCAGGAGCTTTACTGTATACAACATGGGTAATTAAAATTCTGCACCTTTTAATGATACCAACATTAAAATACGCAATTATTCCATATGCAACAGGTGATGCCTTGTTGCTATTCCAAGGGGAACTTATACTGTTTTTTTTTTTTAACTTATACTGTTTTAAAAGATAATTTGCTCTTTAAAAACTAGATGGACTGGTGCATTAACTATGCCGGCACTGAATTTGCCAGAAACATAAGCCATTTCTCATTTTTAGCTTCATAAAATAATTTTATTAAGCAATATAATCTAATAGTTAATGATGAATCCAAGGACACACTTATCCTCCAATTGAAAAATGAATCCATCTATGGCATATACCAGATAATCACTTATTAGTTTTTTCCTGATGAAGTATAATTTTTCTTATGTTGCATGACAAGTTTCTCTGAACCACTAAATCCCGAATTCCTAGTTCATACACACACGGACAGGGAAAAACAGGAAAATAACCCTAGAGAAAAATACCAGGTACATCCTATGCCAAAGGCAGGGGAATATATTTTAGACTCCCAGTAAGCTAAACTTACTGTTATCGTCCACATTATAGCCGATTTTACAGGCAGTCATTTATTAAAGACACTGTGTAATCCAAGCATCCGAAGGATACCAACGATAGGGAGTTTACAATCCATATACTTATTTGTAAAAAGTGATGTATAATAAACTAATCCATTCCACATTTAAATGAAAATTAAATGACATGCAAAGCGTTCACTAGACCATAAAGGGATGAGAAAACACATAAAAGATCCCTGGCCTCACAGAAGCTTACCGAAGAAGATGTAAAAGGAGACATAGATAAAAATATCTATAAATACAAGAGAGACTGTAATATGAACCATGGGCAAGGCAAAAATAAAATACTATAGGGGAACAGGACAGAGGAAAAGCAGCATGACTTTGGTGGGGGTGGCCAAGAGAACCCTGAGAAGGAAAGAGGGGTGCAGAAACAGGGGGAGAGGGCAGCGAGAAGAAGGCACAGTTATCCGAGAGCTGCCCACTGGTGAAAACCAAGACTGTCAGAGGGAAATGCCACCTGTGGACAGGACCACTGCCTGTGGTGAGGGAGAGACCTAGACGCTACTTAGATGGGCATAGTGAGGTAGCAGCAAGAACAGACCTGAGCCCAGGAAAGTTCATCTGGGTGAGGTTATCTGAGAAGCCCTGGCAACATCTTGGACTTTTGGTTTAATTTTCTACATGCTTTTACAGTTGACATCTACCGGTACCAAGTGGTCCCTCCTATGAGTCTTGGAAAGCACCCATCAGCTTTGAGTTTATGTTTCTGTCTTTACAGGTATGAATGCAGTTCCTTCTGTGGGTCTACAAAGCTGTGTTCTTTCACGGTACTTTGCCCACTTGAGGGCTACAGGTAATAAAGGCCACACTGCTTATATAATCCAGCTTCTCACATTGGTTGTATCACAGGTAAGAGAGAACAGCCTGGCTTGCGTTTTTACCAAATAAGCAAAAGTGTTTGGGAGGGGTATGGTTGAAAGGAGTGGAGGGAAGGGAAAACTGCATTTTTATCTTGGCTACTACTAGCTGCTGGCAGATGTACACTATATCCACAAGGGAAGAAAAAATTCCCGAAACTTCCTGTTTCATTTACCAAGAACTGATCAGTGGCCAATTTTTTTCTCCTTAGTTTCATCCAGTGGTGCTTCAGGTTGACAATCTGCTACATTAGATAACTCTATTGGCAGACACGAAACATAAAGATCAGGGCACACCCCTATTCATTGTGTGCCAGCAAGTTGGCGCAGTGGGACAATTAGCCAGGCTCAGTCATTCTCACAGCTCAGAAAACAGCCAACCTACATGGAATGAGGCAGATTAAATTAGTTCATTTGAAACTGCACCTATGTTGCCGGACTTCTACTGTAGTCTGGCCAATTTTACGTAAAAACATTGCTCACAGTTCCCAGTCTTTCTCCTTCCCAGGTACACAGCAGGCTGCGCTTCCTGCCTCCTTGAGATCTGGCAGGTTCCACGACTGGGTGTGGCAGATGCCCTCTGGGAAGGGGTGACAGGCATCCCCTTGGAGGGGAGGCTCAGAAAGGCTCCACTAGCCTCTGTGGCCTTCTCTGTTGTGATCACGTGGCTCTGGCACTTACCAACCTCTGCTGGCAGTGGTGTGAAGGGAGAAAGAAACCCAGGGTGCATTTAGTGCCTCAGATTTCAGGATATCCAACATCAGGGAGTTTCTCAGTGGACCTTCACAGGAAAAACTAGAGTACCACTTTTGTGAGCAGAAGACAAGTCTCTGTGGGACAAATAGTGATGTTTCCACCTAAACAGTTTTGGTTTTTTTTTTTAGCAAAGGCAATCTGACTACAATTTTGGATCACTTCTGGCAGTTAATAGTCCTTTGTTTCAAAGTTACATTGGGAGAATATATTTTCTCATTATAAATTGTAAGACACTGCAGGGATTCTTTTCTCACACATCATTTCTAATAATATTACTTTGTATCAATACTATTTTCACATGCAACAAGGGGCCACCTCTCTATTAGCTACGGCCTGGTCAGTGTTGTTTCTATACATTAGAGTAACCTCAAAGTAGTGTCACAGGGGACTGTTTCATATTTGTAAAGAAGGATAAATCATCAGTGGCATATCATGCACAAGACAGGAAGTATGATCTATTTTATTTTGCATCCATGAAGTCCAGTGAAACAATGGGTTTGGACCCATTTTAGGTTATACAACTTAATGAATGTGGATCTATTTTTTTACGACAAATACTTTTCACTAATTAGTAAAAGAAATCTGGTTGGTGTACTTCCCTACTGAACTTCCTGATTCCTAAACCAGATGATAAATGGTTGGTGTATGAGTTGTTTCTTTGTTTCTTTCATTTGTTCACTCATTCTTTCATTCATTCAACATGTAATTTATTTAATGCCCGCTTTGTGTCAAGCATGCCAGGCTCTAAGTACATGACGACTTACGCCAATCCATGCGTCTATAACGATCTTCATTTGTAATTTAATGTGTCTGATCATTGGACAATTGGTAGTTATGGATATTTTAACAGGGAAATTAGATAGATATTAAAGATGTCACTTTTAATTGTCACATAGGAACTTGACAAATAAAGAATGAAGCTCCTGGAATTCAATTCAATTAATTTTACTAAGGAAATTGTGAGTATTAATGGTGTATAACACCATCCAGGCAATTAAATTAAGGTAGAATTTGAAAGCTTGTCAAAAAAAGCTGCGTAGATATTCATACTCAGAACACAGATTTTTCAAGGGATTTTATCTCTGATAACCTTAAAATATGGAGAAGCTACAGAACACATTCTCCTGCCTTGGACGTGACTCTCATAGAGACCTGGTGATGGTGGTGTGTCCAGTGGAGGCTTCCTTGCCCTCTGTGCAGATAGCTGCTCTTGCTTCCCCTGTGGGCACCATCAGCAGCCCCCTTAGCTGGAGGGCCAGGCCTCAAACACATGCAGTGGTCTCATCTCACAGCTTATGCGGCGTGCTCTCTGCAGGCTGGGTGCCAACATGCTACTGCTTACAACTTTATTCTAAAAGCACCTTAAAAAGTAGACTCAAGTGGTAAAAATGTGAAAAAGCCAATAAATAAACTGCTTTGGTGGAATGGTTCTCAAATTTTTTTTTTCCCTCCTCAAGAGACAGACATGACATTCTTACAGATCACATGTCCAGGATTCTACCCAGCAGCATCAAAAGCTAATAGTAATTCCCAGAGCTGCAAAGTTGTTCACTTCCTCTTGTCTGCCCCTCAGTCTTTCTCTCAACAAAGCATCTAGAAAAGCAACAGATTATTACAGCAAAAACCTTGAATCTGTGCTTATTTAAACACAAAGCATGAATATTGTTTGCAAAAACTTTAGCAGTCTGTTATCAAATTTACTTGTGATATGTTCAGAACTGATCTACCACTCTTGTCACTGTACCAAGATACTGCATTCATTTTTACAAATGATCTATTCAGGTAAACATGAGGATTAATTTAGAGGCGATAGGACTGTTTACATTATGAGAATACAATCTCAGAGGTAAAACACTATAGCTTAAACAGCCCTTAAACTTGGGCTGTTCCTTTTATCTGTGCTCTTGGAGTTATGCCTCTGGATCTCTGGTGTAAAGAATTAAACTGAATCTACCACAAGAACATGATTAATATCTTACACACCTTATACTTGTATTTTCCAACTAGAGGGGATACAAACCATTAGTTACTCTAATCTTCTAACCTTTTGGAAGCATATTCATAATAACTATCTATACTGCAGATAAAAGTATGCAGTGAATAATTCATTCGAGGTTCAAAACACACATTCACTAGCATCTCAATATAATAAAAACCCTCAATGGCAACTCTTCAGACACATTTGGTCAGCAGCTATCACAAGGTTTTGAAAATAAAAAGTCGCTATTAATAAAAATGTTTTCCCTTTCATTTTGCACAGAGCAAACCAAAGCTCTTAGTTAACACGTATAAAATACAGTTTTAATCACCCACTTTTCTTTCCATACACAACAAAAGGCTCTCACAAAACATTACAAAATCATGTTATGGCCTGTCTCACTTCCTGTTCAAAGTCTTGTGTAAACTTGTACTTATTTCTACAGTTTCTGGGTTTTACAATTTTATATGAAATTTTGTAGATCTTCTTAAACTAGAAGACTACTCAGTTATTCATATTTCTATGTAATGCATAAGAAAAACATCTCACAATTTAAAATAAGAACTACTAAACAAAGCAGAATCTAGCCCTTCAGCAGGTGTTTTTTGCTCTTCATGGTTTGATGGATATATTTGTGCTCTTATTTATTTGTTACCTTAACATAATATCATTTTGTACAACAAACCTTAAAGTAAATAGTAACACGAGCTGTTTTTACAGCCTATTATTAAATTTTTCTCAAATTAGCAGAGGAGTAGCAAGATTTCAGTAAGAACTACTGGGTGGGCAAACAAGTCAGGCATGAATTAGCAAAGTTCTACTGCAACTTGACTTGAAAGCTTATTTCCTTATAATGTTCAAGATCATGCTGAGCTGTAGTGGATCTGGAATATGAAATATGGATATGATTCTCATCATTCCCTTTTCCTTAGTTTTTTCTTTAATGGTTCTGAGAAAATCTGCCCCTCCTTCTGTGACAGAGCCAATGAACTCTGCTCTTTGCTTACTCATTGTTCCTCCAAGCAAAACACACAGCCATGTGCAGACAGGCTAACTTACAAAAGGACACTGACCTGAATACAAATTCCAACACAATGATTCAATTGTCTGCCAAGTCTGATGATCAGACGTTTGTTTGACCAAACATCTGATGCCTGAGGAAGCATATGGAAATACAAACCACAAGTCCTCTTAAATACCTCATACTGCAAAAATATTTATATATATTTTTTTCAGATAGCCTGAGAACATGAAAATCAGTATGAATAAAGGTATGGATTCTTCTGCATAAAGTCAAAGCTTAATTATTTCTTAGTTCCACCTTGTTTGGAAATACAGAGGCATATGATCATGAGGGCAAATACCCTCCCTGGGGCTCCTGCTCTACTCTGGTGTGCTCACAACAATTCTACTTTATAGTCACTGTGGGCAGGAAGTATATACTAGAAGTGCAATTACATATTCCTCTTTCTTCTTGTGTATTCATTATATATAAACATATTTCAGCGCCATATTCTGAATACAATCGCTGGGGAGCACTTGTCCTCTATTTGTCTGTAAGTCAAGCATACAGTTGTCTGAATTCTTTGGCAGTGGTCAGATAGATCTAAATGAGACTGAACAGGCCGTGGGGAGAGCTGCCCTTTCAATCATATAGACTTTTATTAAGTGCCCCGGCATGTGCACAGGATAAAGTGAAATGAGGACAAAATTAAACTTGAACACTATCCAACTAAAAAGGGTCTAGCAAAAAAGCTGCAGAATTGTTTTAAAACAGTTCTCCTAATTTCTCAAATATCATCAGCATAGTAAATTGCTTTTGGATAAATGTTAGCGTGCAATTGTTCACTTGGAGCAAATGAAAATGTTATATAATTATGGTCAAAGAACAAGAAGATGTTCCTATGTATTCTTGGCCTTTTGAGAAAAATCTCTATTTGGCCACCACACATGACCCTTAAATCATGAAAATTTCTAAATGCAGATTATGCACGCAAGGAACAACTCTAAGGTGAGGACAATTTCATCTTCATCACTGCAGTCCCCACATCCAGCACAGTACTTGGTGTTTAATACATGGCTGCTTATCCAAACTACCTGTCTCAACCAGTGCTACCCTGTGCTATGGACCAGTTACCAACCTGACATTTCAAGCTGCTGGGTCTGTCATTAGTTTATGAAACCCTCGGTCTCCTGAGACTTCTACATACTGAAATAATTTGTTTTTCTATAAAGGCCATTTAATCAACATGATAAAGAATGAAGACCAGATAAATACAGTTTATTTCCAGAGGATGCTGCCATATTTCAAACACTACGCATTGGCAGAAAATTTATAACTAAATTAAATGCAAGTAACTTACTACAACTGAAAAGATGTTTTCTATAAAATATTTTAAAATACCTTACATAATACTCATCTTCCAGAAAATGACAGTGAATTTCTGCAGATGTCGAGTTAACAACCTGAACTTGCATCTTTATTGGAACACTGATGACTGTGCTAAAATTGTGAGAATTGAGGTGGCATCTACTTAAACTCTCCCATACATAGCACTGTACTCCTGCAGGCAATTCAATTATTCAGTGATGTTTAGAGAGCTCATTTTATACTTACATTGGCATGGGTAATTCAGAATTGGCTATGTCCAGGTTTTAATGGATAATATTTATATTCTTTGCCACTCTAGACCTAAATAGACCCATAGCTAGTGACATTCTATGGACCATGACACATTTGGGTGAGAATGCAAAACACTCCAGGATTTCTGAAATGTGTATAAACAATTAAGAACTGCAGATGGGGATTTACTTCAGTGGTAGGGCACTTGCCTAGCAAGTGCAAGGCCCTGAGTTTGATCCCTACCACTGCTCCCTCCCCCAAAATTAAGAATTTAAGGTATGGAATTATGTATAGCTGCTTAGAAAGAAAGCTAAATTCTTTTCATAGGTGTGCAGACTGAACTTTACTTAATACATAATGTCTACTGATTGTGTAACAACTTTTTGAACATGCTTGAATAAGATTTATAGGGTAAAAGCTGAAAAGCAAAGCTGACTAGAAACATAGTTTATCTAATATTTACATTAATTTGAATAATTATGCTTCTAAAAATAGCTTCATTAAAAGATGTGAGTTTTAGAAAGAGCCAGTATTTGAAAAAGCAGGTTGAATATTTGTGTTGTAGCAGTAGGAATGGCAGGTTTACATTCTAGGGCAACCTTGAATTTCTCCTGGACAGGAATTAGAAACATCCAGTATGAATGAATGAGAATTGATGGTTAACCTCACAGATTTTATACAGAATCTGTTCTATTGACTCTTTTCTATCTGAATTGAGTAGTACCAGACCCTGATGTCAGGGAAAAACCTGACTGAGGGCATGGGAAGTATTCTGATAGAAGAAAAATCTAAAAAAGAAAGGATATAAAACTTGCATCATACATTTTTGCCTATTTTCTGAATAGCCCTAACAGACACCTTAGAATAGGGACTGCCATATAGCCAAGGAGGTACACCAACCCGTGAGCTTCATCAAAATGGAACAAATAGGTACAACCTATATTGGTTCCTACAATGTGGCAAAGTTTAGGCATTCACAGAAACACTTGAAATATAAAATGTAATTTTTTCCTGCAACTGACAACAGTAAGTGTTGAGTTTTTCTGTTAAGTACCTTAGGGTATATTTTATACATTCATTCAGTCAATAAACTTTTAAAATGTTACTTTCCGTACATAATACTAGATGGCAAGTGACCTAATTCCGAGCAAGTGAGTGAAAATAATACAAAGAAAAGGCAAGAAAGCACAACATATTATCCAGAAAATTACTAGATATCTTCATAAATACCCTTTCCACTTATAGGTTGACTTTTGTTCAGAACGTGGGGTAGAATAGTAACATCCCCAGAAAGAAGAAAGCAGGTTTACCAAAATGACACTGCCAGCTCTGAAAACAATAATGTGATCAAAACAAGAAAATTTAAAGGCGAACCAAACAGGATGGGCATAACCAAGAAGCTATTAAGGATTATTGTGATATCAAAATAAACCTAATGAAATTTCATGTACTCCTTTTGCGTGGTGGTGGTGGTACTAGGGATTTATCCCAGGCCTTTGTACTGAGCTACATCCCCAGACCTTTTTTAAGTTTCTTTTTTTTTTTTAAATCTGGAGATAGGATCTTGCCAAGTCATTAAGTTACACAGTGTGGACTCAAACTTGCAATCCTCCTACTTCAGGCTCCCAGAGTGCAGGCATTATAAGCGTGTGCCATCACACCTGGCCTCATGTACCTTAACTTTAGTAATCCAAGACAGTGATGGGATAAGAATTAAAGTTAGTAAAAAATTCAGCTAACTGGAAATTAATTCAAAGAGCCCCAGGTAACCATCCTCTAATAACTTCTCCAGAATTTCTCTGTAAGATCAACAAATTTAATCAAAAGAAAGCATCAAAAGGCCAACTGTACAAGGATTTCACAATTTTAAGGCATTTCAATATATGATGAAGAAGTATAGGAGGAACTTTGGTCCTTAGTGATCCTAAGGACACTTTCAGAGACTTACTGGGAAGATGATAATAAATCAGTACAAACTCAACAATCTCAATTTATAGCTGTCAGCATAACTACATAAAAATCAATGGTAATTTATTGAACTATTTATTGGACTTTACGTATCATTCTCATACTTAAGTATGCAAGAGGCTTATGACTAGATGTGAGAGCAAAACTCTTATCATTAGAGCAAACATTTAGAGGATACACCTTCATGCATTGTTGTTCAACACAGGAGTATAATACTGTATATGCAGTCTTAACTTGGACAGACTTTCAAAAATGAAGGTAAGCTATCTTTTCAAACAGTATGTATATTTCTTGAGCACAGTGGTCATTTCTCCAACTTAAACTTCCTATTACAGACATTAGCAGAGCTAGGCACATACGAAGATGTTTACAATACCTGTTTAATTTAACCTAGTGGTAGATCATTAATGACTTCTATAGGAAACACAGTGTACATCACGCAAAGCAAGGTTCTGCTGTGTCCAAAATGGTCTTTCCAATGGCTTAAGATCTATGATCTGCTCTCCTCCCTATATGGTATCCAATTCATAAAAATTTACTTTAAAAAAAAAAAAAGCAAGAGTGAAGTAAGAATCTACACAGAAAAACTTCAGGGATGCATCACCTTTCTTGGAACAAGCATCTTAAGCACAGGAAGCCCCAGCGCCAGTATTGTTGCTATATTCAACTACAGTAGCAATGTGTCCACCTATCTGTACACACACTGCCAGCTGGGGAGGTCGAACACACAGATGGTTGGGTGATTGGAGCAAGCAAAGAAAAACCAGAAACTCAAGTCAGCCACATACCCGAGCAGTCACCTAGTTAGAGAAAAAACAAATTCCATATTAATCCTCTAGAGGCACATGGGGCAGAAGCACACACTCAGTGGCAAGAAAGAAGCTGATGCCAGGGGCAGTAATCCAAGTTTCCCTAAGCCGAGGATGATACCCTGCAGCCAGTAATGGGCACACCTGCCTGGAGGCAACCATGATGTTGTGCAAACAGAAACACTTGAGGACGCTTTCCATATTAAATTCCAAACAACACTCTAATATCTGAGGAAATACTTCAACAGTGTAAGGACAGCAAGTTCTCTATTCCTCAAAGAAACGGATTTTGGAATACCTGAGTCAAATTTTGTTTTCTTCTTTTCCTGACCCCAGTGACCATGTCAGGATTCCGAGATTAGGTCAGTGTTAGAATGAGAGAAGGTCCGTTGGTCCTGGGTCTGAGTTTTTGTGTTGAAAGACATTGAGCCACAGACTAATTGGCAGATCAATTTTCATTTTAGCTGTCCAGTCTAACTTTCAAATTGGATCCCAAATTACAAAGAAATGGCTGTCACAGCTCTCATTTTGCCACATTACATCTGAAACTGAATCTTTTCAGTCAATTCTGCAACATCATAACCCAGAGATGCTTTGTAATTAAGTTTCCAAACCTAGACACTTAATGTTTGCCTCCAACCCTCTCTTTCAGAGTTCAGTTTGTGTTTTAACGCCTGTTAGCAACAGATGGGCACCACATGCACACCTAAAACCCCAGCTACTTGGGAGGCTGAGGCAGGAAGATCCCAAGTCTGAGGTCTGCCTGGGCAACTTAGCAAGTCTTGTCTCAAAATAAAAAATGTCAATCAAAAAGGGCTTAGGGCTGTGTCTCAGTGTAAGAGCCCTTGCTTGTTTAGCACACATGAGGCCCTGGGTTCAATCCCCCATACTGAAAGGGAGGAGGAGAGAAAGAGAAAGAGAAAATAACAGATGAATCAATTGGTAACAACTACTTCACCCCTGGATCAGAAAAAATTTCAAAGGTGTTCTTGGTAAATATTTGCTTCTTTGGTAGTTATAAAGAAAATGCAAAGTACCATACCTAGTCATTTTGGGCAAATAAAGCATCTCAGCACCACTTGGGGCAGCATGGGATTTCAGGAGAGCTCACATACCTACAAAAAAGACTAAACCTTACTAACTTTAATAAAGACACTAAATGATGGTCATACAAACATACTCAGATGCTTCTTGACTTTTTAAAAAAGACCTAGTAAAGTGCATAAATAAATACAAATCATATATTAAAGAAGCCAAAACAATTAAAATCTGTGTGAAATTCCACAACACTGAAATTTTAGAATTCAGTGTACAACTAAACTAGCGATAAAGGGTTTTACATGCTTTAAAATACATTTGTGTGCATCATCTCACTGATGGGTAAGCTTCTCCAAGACTTTTAAAATGGGTCCATTTACTGGGGACATAAACTGTTCCGTCTGGGTTTTATAAGCACTGATAGAGGAAGTACTTCATTTGGGAAAAAAGTATATAGCTCAGTAACCATATAGCACCTCTTCCAGCAGTGATCAACTAAGAAATCTTCTGCTCAGAACATCTACTCAGTACTTCTAAAATTACATAGTTCGTGACCCTGAAATGTATTTATGTGGGGGTACTCCATGTAGGGGCACAGCAAGCACCTACAAGTACATGGGACAAACCATACAACAGCAGCCCTCGTCGCCTACACTTCCCACACAACTCTGTCGGGTCAAGCACATGATTCCTGATGGCACTTGTGGCATCATTCTCTATGGCCACAGTACAAGGACAGTTTCACAAACAAAATATTCATATATGTGGTTTAGCAAAATATTTTAAGTTTTTAAACTTCAATTTTATAAAAAGCTTTTCAAAGAAACAAAACTGACAAACTGCCTTTAGTGAAAAACACAAGATGATATAAAAAAGAAGGTTTGTCATCACTTTGTAGTGAAGGTACCTACAGAAGCTCCCAGCACGGTCAGCAAGTCTCCTTCCCTTAACACTGACAAAATAATTCCTGCCCCTAAACTTCACAAACAGTGTGACAAACACAGATTGGTCATACTGCCGGCACAGTCCCTTACGCTTCCTCTCTTGATAAAATTGAGTTTCTGCTAACACATTTTACTCTACTTCTAGGGCCACGACATGAGAAATATGTGCTAAAAGCATCTTCCAGGAAAATTATTTTTTACACAAATTAAGAACAGCAGTCAAACAGAATTTTGCTACAATTAGTGCTAAGTATCATCTCGGTTAAGATTTACCAAACTCTCCCCAGGAAGGTGACAAAAAGTGCACTGATAAACAAACTAGTTAAGACTGCAGTAAAAACATGATGAAAACTGCCACACAGAGGGCAGAAAGCCATAGAACAAAAAACACAGGCTAGATCGACAGGTTTTTAAATGTAAATATAGTCCACTGGAAGCCTTATCACTTCAGCTAGTTCATGTCATCTTACTAGAAAGTAGTTATTTATGAAATAAGTCATTTTTTGATTAATCTTTGATCAAATTCCACTGTTCATCTGATAAATACCTCTCACAATGATTATTTCTGGGTTATGAGCATTCTGTTTTTCTTTCTTAACTTTTCTATAGTAAAAATATTAATGACAGTTGGATATAGGGAAAAAAAAGTACTTAAAACAATTTACAGAGTATTTCCGAGATGGAGCCTGCACTCCTAATTCTGCACTACCTTGCAGCCTGACCTTAATCTCTCCTGCTGTTTAACTGACCACCAAGTTCCCATACCCAGCTTCCCCTGGGAGGGTCCATCAGTTTTTCTTTCTGTATTAAAGCCAAAACCCGAAATCACACTGCAAACACACACAAGGAACGATGTCCCCTCAAAGCCTTATGAGCTCATAGGTGGGGCTTTTGGGAGGTGGTTGTGTCACAGAGGAATAATTAATTAATCAGCAGATTAATTGTCCAACTCTTAAAATAATGTCCACGGCATCAAGCAGAACAGTGGGGATTACAGACTGGATGGTCTGCTGAGCATGCTCTGGGGACAGAAGGAGCAGAATCTTGCTAGGAATACCTGGCCTGGCTTAGAGCAGAGACCAGAATATTTAAAGAGTCTTTCCACTTGAAATCTGTACACTTCATGACTAAGTGTATAAGGTAGTTTGTTCTACACAGACTCTAAATAGATGCTTAAAATAGTTACTTTCTGGCCCTTTACTGAAAAAAAAAAAGTTTGCTGACTTTGAAATAAATTGCTAGTTGTGAAATATAAAGTTTCCCAGTGGAGAGGTTGCTTTGAATTTCTTACGCCTACCTGAGATTCAAGTCTATCAAAGAACTGGATGGGATTATGGACTTATTTCAAGATTTGTTTAAAACTTAAGAAAGAAGAAAGGAATCTTTGATATTCCTCAATGACACAGAAGGCGAAAATAACTAAGCTTGGGAGAAAGTATTTCTTAAATGGCCAGTTTTTATGAGGCACTGTTCAACATCTATGAGATGAAGATTTCCATGTGGATCATGGATCACCTACCTGTACTGGAGTCATCTGGTGTGTACATAATAACTGAAGGTTTTTTACCGTAGCCTAGCCAGTCCAGTCCAATCAGTTAAGATATGACAATAATCTAGAGGTAGACACAAATAAGCTAGTAGTAATATACCAAAGGGTTTCAAACTTTTTTTTTTGCAAATAGCACATACAGAATCTCAAAATATAAAATGTATGTATAGGCTAATTTTATCATTATATATCTTTCTGAATTTAAATTAAAATATGTATCCTTACAGTTGATAAAGGTAAAAGTAAAAAATAATAAAAATGAAATTCATGTGAATGTTTGCAAGCCTTTGGAAGTAGCCGTGGGGAAAAAAGTTTGAAACCACAGGCTCTAAGTACCCCATTTCGATCCTCCGAAAAGATAGCAGAAAACAAGAAGGTAATCAGTGAACCATCCAGTAGTGAACACCTGGCAGCTACTGGTACCTACAGGAGTCTGATTACCACAACTACAAGTCCAGATCAACCACATCAACAAGATGTACAAAGGACAGCACTTCTGGTCACCGCTCTCAGAGCCCTCCTCCCCAGCCCGACACTCTGGGACCCTTTCCCTCCTCCAAGAACCAAGCTCCAGACATTAGGTTAGAAACAGCCTGTCTTTCCCTGTCGCCTCAGGGGTTATCCTAGGATTACCTTCTACTTTATTCATGGCTTGTACTTTTACTAGTATTTGTTTTTTGCCTCTCCTTTTCTTAAATCAAAGGTCCCGGGGCCAAGGGTTCAGGGAAGTCAAGGCTAACATAACTCCCCTTCAACAGTAAAAGCCCTTTTCTCCTCATCAAACGCACCTTCTGAGACCTGTCTTACAGTCTCCTTTCTGATCTGGCTGTACAAAGCCAAGGGCAGCACAGTCAGCTCGGAGGCTGGCGCTAAGAAATACTGCTGGGCCAGCAATGCTGAGTCAACAGCAGGATGTGGTCCCCTCCACCAAACACCTGAGCATAACTGTATCAAAGTTCATAGCGTGGAGGCCTAACGCATCCCAACAGTTAGACATCCAGGGCCTCAGTATGCAGAGTTCAAACGTAAATCTGTGACCTTCCTTAACCGCTCAGACTAAATCATCCTCAAGTCTGTCTTTGGGGGAGTGGTGGGAGATGAGTTACGTGATTTACTCTTTGCAGAAACTATAATGCAATTATTGTCATTTTACTAATAATGAAGTGATTCAGAAGTTAAGTGATCAGTTGTCATGGAACCTATCAGTGGCAGGCCTGGTTATATTTCTCTACTACATTCCAACAAAATGGCCTGGTTTTATTTCTCTACTACATTCCAACAGGCTGCTTTAAAAACTGCACATACAACCTAAACATGAAGGCAGCATGAATTTTTCTTGTTATTAACTTGAAAAAAATCTTTAGTAAAACATTACATTAAAAAGTGTCTGAACTGAACAGTCATTCCTGTTGGCACTGGTCCATATACACCAAAAACACAACATTCAAGCTAAGCATCCTGCAGAGCTGCTTAGGAAACACCTACTGCTGTTGAGCATCAGTACCCACAGGTGACTCTACAACGCAGCCAGTAAAGGGTGTCTCTCTGCCTCGGCCATTCCCTCCTCCCAGCGAGCCAGCGAAATGCCTCCTTTGACTCACAAGTCTCTGGTGGAGTGTGGCCCCAGGCTACTGAGGCTGCTGATCACAGGTAAGGCTGGTCCTGGGTCCCAGGTGGAGGCAAAGTCACGGCTCCAGGAGGACTGACTCAGTGGCCAGACTGCTATTTTGGAGTGTCAAACTGCCTGAGGATCCCACACACCTAAATCACTCAAGAAATATGGAATCTTGTGCTTGTCGATTTTTTTATTTTTAGTCTGAGATGAATGTAGGTGGTTATTCCCATAATATGGGAAAAATCCACTGACACAAAGGGTATGATCTGTAATGGACGCTATTTGTGACTTAGTACACAAGTACAGATTTTGCTTTATAGCTAATTTAGTTAAATCAGATGCTACATGAGTCAAATTATTAATACCTACCACACACATAAAAAAACACATACTGAATGAGATAGCTAGAGGCTGACATGACACAGTCCTTCACCTGAAACTCAAGGAAGAAAATTAGGACTATCACCCCATACTCAATCATTCTTTATTGTCGAGAAGAAGCTCTCTGCCATCCACCTATTAGATCACATTAACCAAGAGGCCTAGTCTAAGAACTCTCCTCTTTTCTGCAACTTGAAGAATATGGTGAATAAAAACTATGTATCTTTCTGCCTTCAGTTTGAGTAGTTCTATTCCTGATAACAAAACACCCACTCTTTCAACTCTCTTGGGCCACTGCAGCTGTTTCTCAGCTGTCTCAGCCAAGTGTATCCCTGAGCAATTCCGTCTGCCTGCCCACCCCGTGTGTGGCTCCCCTCCTCCAGCTTCCGGGAAAACAGCTGTGCAAGCACCCCACACCCCACACGCTTCAGCTCACCTACAGGACTGGCTCTGTTGAGCAAGCAAAGGTTAAGTCCCTCAGGATGGAATGTTCAGGTCATCGTCTCATTTGGTTCGCTATCACTATAGGTTTAAAACAATAGCCATCTATTATCTCTGTGGTCAATCTACAGTACACAGACTGAGCGGGTAGGTCAGTGATCTAGTAGGGGACTGTGGTCAGATGGTGACTGGAGTTGCATACAGTGTCCAAGGTGGCATCCCTCACCTGTTGGGCATGTTGGTGTGGAAGGCTAGAAAGCTGAAACTTCTCTTTCCGTGGCTATTGCAAGCTTCTTTACCAGGCAGCTCCCCATAGTTACCAAATGGCAGGAAGTAACAGCCTCCAGTCTTTTAAAGGCTAAGCACAGAAGCAACCCAGGATCTCTCCCACTAAAATCACATGGCTAGAACATATTCAAGGGGAGGGAAAATAAACTGAACCTCTCGACAGGAGGATAAGAGTGACCTCTTTGCTTTGTCGTACTGTCTTCCCATTTTAAATTTTGAAAAAATATGTGTATGCCATTTTTAACTGGTCTTAGGGCCAGACTGAAAATTCCAGGGAAGGCCATAAGGCTACCATTTTGGTCTAAAACAAAGAAACTAGTACAGTTAACAAACACATAATGGCTATGTGCATCTGCCCAACTTGTTACACGCTCATAATGCTCAATCTAAAACTCTGCATTGTCAGCAACCACATAAATATTACACATATCTATTGGTGTTCAAACAAATGAGCAATGAAAAATAAACAAAAAGAGCTAGCTAACGCTGCTGTGTCAAATGTTTCAAAAGTGAAGATGGGTCCTAAAGGCTGTGAAGAAATCTTTCCAGCCTCATGCACATTCCTGATGGTACTGTGTTGCTGGTACCTTAGCAAGGGCAAACCGTGTGGGGTTTTTGAAGAGAATTTTGAAGAGGAAACAAAAAGTGGCCTTCTATCATTTGTGAGAACAATGATAAGAAAGACAAAAGGGAGACCCTTGAAAAACTCAAGGGAAGAGATTAGATTCTAGTGTCTGACTTACCTCTGGAAACCTGGATGCTTTCTAGTTTTTGTAATAGCCCATTTTATTGACCCAGGCTTGAAAGAACTGAAGTTCATTTAGGTTTTCTGTCTACCAAGGAGCCACCATGCTATTTACAGACAACTGGATGTACTCTACCATGTGAAAGATTAGGGCTGTGCTGATCATCTGGGACCACCGTCTGCTCACCCAGATAATCCCTTTCAGTTCCTCTGACACGCCCAACTGTCCTCCAGCACAGGACCTCTGGGTGCACTATGGCTTCTGGGCTTCACACACCAGCCCAGAGTGGCAGGCGCCTTCTTACCTAGGTGGCTGTGCAGCACGGGCAGCTCCTGAGAGGCACACTTCCTCATCACCCCTCCTGAACTCCCTCGAGGAGGGCTCCCTATGAGTTCCTCTGTCTCGGCTTCCTGTTTACTTCTTTTGGCACATGTATGAAAACAGGTATGCAATTATTTATCAGTATCTCTGTTATTCATAAAAAAAACAACAGTCTACGTGCCTCATAAAGCCACTGGCCCTGTCTGTGCCTCTAGAACTATGCACACAGCCTGGAATGTGGAAGGAATTCAGAAGTGTCACTTAGCCTGACTGACTCATGTTTACAAAGGTAGCAACAGCAGGTGAATCATTAACCTTTCTGGACTTGATTTATTCTTTTCTTAAGAAGGGGAGCTGAATTAAATATTAATTTCCTACCAGCTATACCACTGAAAACAAGCACTACCTATTCACTTGGGTTTAGGAATATTTATTTATATTTACTGTCTAGTCAGAAAACTCATTATCGGTAAAGAGTTATTTTCTAGTTTCACCTATCTGATAAATATAACATTATTAAGTCTTAACACAAATAAACCAGGAAAAAAAACATTCTCATGATCATATAAGCTTTGACTCTCTTGAAGTCTAATATATGAAAAAAATTCAGAAGTTTTCCTGTTTTTCAGAAATTTTGAATTTATCTTCCATATCAGGGATGATGTTCCATCCATAATAAACTGCTGTCCTGGGTTTGAAGATATAATTAACAATTTCATTTCAAGCACATCCAAAATTAGCAAGCAATTCTTTACACAGGCTTTATTAGTAGACTCCAAAAATTCAGAGATTAGAGAGAAGCACATTCAGCATTAAACTGGGAAAACATACAAACTGAAAAATAACAGATACATTTTAATACAATTATCATCATCAAACATGGTAATAATTCACGAAGGAAACTACTCACTGAATTCCTATCCCTTTATCTTACTCAACAGCAAAATATACATTTGTTATGTGTACTAAGAAAACTGGTGATAAAACTGAACCACAGTCAACCACCCATCTCTGTTTATACTAATTTGGTTTTCATAATTTATATAGGCTTAAGCTTCCTAGAAAAGGGTACTAGCTATAAGTTATTTAAATAATCCTTAATTTGTTCCTAGCTAACATGACTCTAAAGGGTAACTTTCAAAGTGTATATATCTGGGTCTAACAAAAATCAAAAAGTTTTAAACTTTAATTGAATTTTAAACTTTATTAATTTATTTTTTAATTATTAAAATTAATTTAATTTTAAATTAAACTTTAATTTTCAACTTTTTTAAACTTTAAACTTTTTTAAAGTTTATATTTAATTTTTTTTAATTAAAGCTTTAAAAAATATATTTGGAGGAAAAGTGGCCATTACCAAACAGTGATCTTGGTTTGGCCTTCATAGAAGAAAAAAATAAATAATCAAAGCCTTCAAAATATTTTAAACTCATAAAAATAAAAGTTGCTAATGCATGATGTCAAATAAATCATAAAAACTTCTTTGGGGGGTGCTGGGGATCAAACTCTAGGCCTTGCGCTTGCTAGGCCTGGAGTTTGATCCCCAGGCCTTTAGCTCTACCACTTGAGCTAAATCCCCAACCCCCATAAATATTTTTTAAGAATAGTTTTTATTGTTTTTTTTTTTCTATGATGCTTCCATAGCAGTACAGTAGAAAACTCATTAATCTGAAAGGATAAGGTGCAACCTGGATAGAAATAAAAAGTTATACACTGAAAATGTGTTTCCTGACAAATTCAGATAGGCTTAGATCCTTAAACTTTTTTTTTCTAAGGAGGCAACACTAACAGAAAGAGCTAACATTTATTAATTACTAATTTGGCAGGTACTGTGCTAAACGGCTGGTATAAATTATCCCACTGAATTCTTATATCCAACTCTCACAATAATCTGATCTACAAATGCCTCAAGAGGACAAAAAAGAGTGAAGTAAGCACGGATAGGAGAAGAAAGACAAAAGATAGATCATTGTGCACTTTATTCCAAAAGGTACCTACCAAGTTCTTATTCTCAGTCTAAACATTCTTACTTTATAAAACAACATTAATGAGCTTAGCTAAACACCTTCCATGGCCTTAGCAGATGAGAAGCAGCAAATCTAAGAAGGCTACAGTCTCTTGGAAGTCACAAGAAGTGGTCACTGAAAGCAAGAGATCTGAGACATAATAAGCACCACTCATCTCAAAGATTACAGTAGTTGAAAATTTTAATGAAGAAGCAAAGTTACTACATACCTTATGAGCCCTGCCAGCATTGTTAATAGACACATGTATACTTACATAAAGAATGAGGAGACCTTACAATAATCCATGGCTATGAGGGTAACAATGAGTCAAAAAATTGTTGGATAGGGTTAATATGTCTTATTTAATGAAGACACAAAAGAAAGCAACAGAAGAGAATAAACTACTGGCCAATCTGAAAGCCAAGCTGTCCTGTGCCATTCAGTTGCAGAAGACTCCAGACCACCTTGATGTGGCTCTAGTTAACACCATGCCAGGCCCATCAGGCCATCAAAGGCTCAGGCACTACCACTGCCTTCCTGTGTGCCCTTGCTTAAAAACTGGCCCAGGTAACCTTCTCTATCTTTTTCATTCTTTTTTTTTTAATTTTTTATTTTTACCAAGAACATGTATTGGTACATTGTATACATAATGATCATAATCAACATGGTTATTTTGTACCTGCACATGATGTATCTTGGTTCCCCCCTCTTCCCCTCCCCTCCCTTCCATTCACCCACCCCTCCCTATTTGCAACAAGTGTAGCTACACTTTACCATTTTTCCCCCTTTCATCTATCTCTTTCATTCTTAATGTCCTGCCTTAAAAATTGTAAAAAGGAAACCACCCTTTGCCTGTTCTCTGAAATTCATGAAAAGTTGACAACCTCTGCCAACAACTGGAGTCTTCAAAAGCCACAAAAATGCACTCGGCTAGTATTTACAGCAGGAAGATACCTTAGTTATTTGGAGAAAAGGTATTTGCACACAAGCTCTAACAGGACAGACCAGTCTTGCCATGGCTAGAATTGGAATCCCACTTTTACTTGCTTCTTACACCTAGAAACTGAGGAGAAAATTAATCTTTTCATTTCTAAACTATTCGAGGAGATAAGCTTTTTTGTACCTACTATGCAAATACTCGGCTAGAACACCGGTTGCTCTTAATGCACAGGTAATGTCTAACCTCATTTGAATGGAAATTCATTTTGTGGATCACTGACCCACCAAAGCACCCTGCGCACACACACACCTGCAGCAAAAGGCACAACGTAACACTATGTTGATTTGGGGGTGATGGAGGAAGAGCAGATAAGAATAGATGCCATCATCTGTATTTATTCCAAGGGTCATTACTAACCAGATCCAGATTTTGGCTGCCATTTCCATCAACTTCTTAAATTAGCCCTTCTCAACCCTGACTGCACATCAGAATCACCTGGGCTACCACCTGAGTCGGATGTCTCCTCACCCCAATAAGCCCGCTCTGGCCATGAGTCTCTTTATCACGTGGGATAAGCAAGATCAGTAAAATTCTTTCTAAGTCTGCATTATCCTTGGCAGATTCTATATTATTAAGAGTTCAACCTGTTAACTGGCAGAAATATGAAAAAGTGAAGATAAAATAAAAAGTCTGATGACTATTGGCTTGCAGAAGGTTATATACTAAATCAGTCAAACGCCATTCTGAATACAAGGTGGAAAAGGAAAATGTCATTCGATATGCGTAGAGATATGTGTATGAACCGAGAATGCTTTTCTGAGAGTTTGAAAGCAATGGCTTATTAAACACTTAGATCTCCACTCTAGAGACACCGTTCACTATTGCTGCCCCTCCAAATAGACCCTACTTTCCACCCCTAACCCATTCTCTCTTGCCTCACTTCGGGCAGATCGTCCTACATCTGTTTTGCTTGGCAATACACACTAGCATTCCAACAATGTCACCTGGCCACTGACAGAATATTGCAACATATTAGGAAAAAACAAGAAATCTGTTGAAAGGGAAAAACGATCTCCAGTGAGGTTTTTGTGAGTGGCGATTGCTTACAGGCAGGGCTCAGGTTTGGTAAAGCAGAAGGCAGCACGGGAACACTTAATGCCCCCCTCTGCCCAGGCCTTGCATGCTGTAAGGCTGAAGGAATGCTCCCAGGGTCATGCTTTCCCTCCTGTACCCCTCGCTCCTCCAAGCACAGAATCTCTGCACAAGGCTGCTTTCTTCAGTTCAAAGAAACCTGAGGATAATCTGGCTGGAGTGACTGTATGATGCCTAAAGTACTTAAGTCCAAAGCATGACGTCTAATGTTTTTTCACCCTTTGTTTCAATCTGCTTTATAAAGAAAATTTACAGGACCTGATGCCAAAAAAAAAAAAAAAAGCATCTATTTCCTTAACAGAGATTTAAAGCTCACCTCCCTGCCCCTATGCCTGCTTCCTCCATGAAGTGGGAGTGAATGTCTGCTCATCCTCAGGTCCTCAACCTGCTAAGGAAACATGAAGAACTAGGGGACAATGACCCTAGAAGCTCAGGAAAACTTGCAAAAACCTTGCTCCCAGCAAATGCTTGTAAAGGGCCTGCCTCTCTCCGGGGGTGAAACTTGCAGGATAAATGAGCTATTTAAAAAGCTGTGGATCAGCTCTGTGGCCTACACATTATTCATCAATGGATAATATGCCTTATAATAAGTGCAATCTGCAAATCAGAAGGAGACTCTCTGATGCACAACTACAAAAATACATCCACCCACATCCTGGCATGACACAGGCAGCAGAAAGCGTCTGGAAATAACACTCCCTGAAGAAGCATAAAGGCTTCCTATTTTCTAGGTACTGCAACAGGAAAATAATAGGCTAACTACTAAGGTGAGATGACCTCCTGAGAGAACTGACTGTCCGTGGTATCTAGGGGAATAAACTGTGTGTGTGTGTGTGTGTGTGTGTGTGTGTGTGTTGGGGTGGGGGGGCAGCACAGGACAGGGACTGGCTTCAGCCACCCTTGAAGGCAACATGAGCTACTACAATGGCCTCCCCCTCTAGCTGGCTCCTGGCTCCTCCTGCCTTACCCTCCGCTCCATCAGTACAGTAGCCAGCATTGTCCATCCCTCTGCTCAAACCCTTCCTGTGATCTTCCAACTCCATGTGTTCCATAGGGCTCTCGTTGATCTGCATACTCTATGACCATTCCACCTTCATGAGCTCCACAGTCCATCCCTGTATATCCTATTCTGTTACAAGCCCATCCCTGTGGTTCCTCCTGCTGTGCAGGAGCACCTGGCATGTAAGACTTTTCCATTTTCTTGTCTCTTGTTCCAGACTGATCTTCTCTCCTGAGCCTGGCTGCTCAGGGAGGCGTCTGTGGGCCACCCCCTGTAAACTGACCATGCTCCATACCCCTCTTCCCTGACATTCTGAATCTCTCAATTATCTTGCCATATAGTAATTTTTACAATTTATTCTGCTCATACATCTTCCTGCTACCAGAGTACAAGCTGCATGAGGCCAAGGATTTGTTTTGTTCACTGTACATATTCAGAACTTGGGATGGTGCTCGGATGCTCACTGAACTCCTTCAGTGAGTGTTTATCAGCCTGTTTACTAGCAACTTCACAGGACGGTCTTATAGGTCTCCAGAGGGCCCATGTGGGGTGTTATACTCATTTGGTCAAGCGGCAAAAAATTCCATGTATGAAAAACAAGGACTGAATGATTGATTGTACAGGGAACTGAACTCAGGGCCTTTCACATGCTAGGCAAACACTCTACCACTGAGCTATACTATGAGCTCAAAGCAGGGGGGCAGTTAGAAAGGGTTTAAATAATACCATGATTGCAAAAGTCAGAATCACATGACCATCTCCTTCACCCCAACATCTAAAATACTCCTAGCAAACAAAAGGGTTTCTAAGAGCTCATCAACACTTAGAAACATCTGGATTTTCTCTGCTGCATTACCAGGACATAAACATTAGGTGCGGAATTGTATCTTCAATTGCCTCAGCTCTTCGACTTAGGGTTGTTCTTCAATCTGAAGGCAATAGCAAATGGGGGAAAGGGTATGACTATTGATTTTTTTACCATTTGATTAGCTAAACACACAAAATATATAATGGCTCAGAGGCTCTCTGATCACAGAATACTATTAAAGGCACTAGGCCACCTCTACATGAGCTCAGTATCTATCGCTCATGTATACAACTCCTCTCTTCACAGAAGAACCCACTCCTTGGAGGTAGGGATGGTCCCTGTGCCTCGCCAACTCTAGGTGTCCTTCAAAAGTTTAAAATTTCACACATCTGGCAAGAAAGAGTAAGCCACTTTTTTCAGTGTTCCTGCTGGAGACCACAGTTTCAGATTCCTTGGCAAGTGTCTCAGTCACATTTTCAGGAGTAATTCTAGCATTACCCTTTAAAGTAACAGGTCTTTTTTCAAGTTTAATAGGCTTTAAGGATACTTGATTTTTAACATGAAATATGGATAATTTTTTATAAATTAAGCTCTAAGCATTGATCTTAACACAGATCAATATCTAATGGTAAGAATCAGAATTTATAAAGTACTTAATTATATAAACTCCAGGAAGCACATTCTTGTGACACGAGGGTTTTCACAAGTAATGACATATAAAAAAATAATGACATATAAAACTACCAATTGGCCTATCCCATATACATACCAGCTGAAATGAAGATTTCAACTTTTAAAATTCTGGGAGACAAATATACTGAGGAAAGATTGAGCATTCACTTTTAAAACAGCCTAATAGCTTTGACCTGAATATTACTGCATAATTACCAAACTATTTTAACAGCCAGTACTCTGCAAAATATTTCTTTCCATCAATTTGCTTTTTGTAACTTTATGGAAAGCATCCCTGACCTTAAAAGTAGAGAATAAAAATCTCGTACGAAAGGCTTCTGCTTAGATTTGTAATTTCAATTCAACTCTAACATTTTAAAGCATAATTATCTTAGAATCTATAACTGACCTTATCATTTTAAAATACTTGAATTTTAAAAAAAGCATTCTAATGTAATATCCATGAATACTGCCACCAGCAATTCCAGTATACTACTTTGATCTCAATTTTTCCCGTTTTATATATATTTTTGTATATTTATTTTTATAATGTAAGAGGTGCAAAGTGATACAATTTAGAGCTTAACTTTTCTACCTTCATTGTTAATCCCTTTGTGTGACTCCCTGACACAGATTAACTTCCCAATAGGTGAGGGAGGCAGAAGAGTGGGGGAGCTCAGTATTTTCTAGTATTTACTAGAATTTTTACTGCGCAGATAGAAATCCATTGGCAAAAATGTGCGCACAAAATTATGAACAATGAGAAGTATGTGAGAATCATATTAATGCATTAAAAAAAGCATCTGCTATTTTCTTGATTTTATTTTTCATGGCTCAGAAATTTAGCACTTTTATAAGGTTAACCTGGTCCAATTTTTGTGATTTTCTTTTCTGCTTCCAAAGTTAGGAACTGATCAGATCTGACACTTGATTTTAACTGCTTCTTATCCTTTGATGTGGAACATTTTATATGAATTAACTTTTATCTTGAAGTTAATTTAGTAGTTGGTTTATGTTGTAGACCTAATCAATATTATGCATTTTTCCAATGGTTGTATACAATTGATACTACATTTGATCTTAGCCAAAAGGTTGAGTAGAAATATAGCCACATACAGCTAAATTTGACTTAATTTGAATGGTGAAAATGTTTTGTTGATGCTAAATGCCTAAAATATTTATATATATATACAATGTATATAAGATAACTTTTTCTATATCATAATGCAGGGTAAAGACCAGCATTTTCTTATATAATTATAAACAAAAAAAGGAAAAAACAAGGAAATGCTCAGAATATTTAGTTGTTCAGGATAAATTTTCTACTGCATATATAAAGTTAATAAAGTCAGTCCTGTAAAGAAAGCTTGTGTGTCTCTGAGCTATAATCCTACTGTAAGATGCTACAACAAAAGTGACAGTTACCTGTTTTACTCTTGAGTCTCTCCTACTCCATCTCTGCTACCACCAGCAGCAGCCACATCTTGCTGCTCAGCTGGGGCCCTGAAGGTGAACAGTGAACAGCTTTGGGGGGGCTTCTGGCAAGGAAGGAATTTATCCGACTTCAAGCTGGATGAAACAAAGTGGAATTGTTTCTGCTAATACCACATCCAAAAAATTTTTTGTGACATCATTTCACATTAAAAAATGATTTCATGATATGTGCTAATCATGAACGGGTCGATTCTTGGGCAAATATGGCCACCATATTCCCGGCAGTCACTTCTCCCCTTAGTCCTCCATCAGGGCTTCTCCCACTGACCACTGAGACAAATCTGGTCATCCTTCAGGATCCAGTTCTGATTTTGCCCTTCCATGACATCATTCCTGTTCCTCTTGCCCTTGTGTAAACGATCTATCGCCTGCTGACTGTGCCGGATGTCCGCACTCGCTTACTGCCTGCTCTCGGAAATACAGGCTTTTGCTGGGTGGGCCGCATGGGCTCAGCCATCCTGTCTGTTCACGGGACTGGAAGCAGTAAAATCTGGCTTCCCAAATATTTACATTTCCAGCATCAAGAAGGCTAGCACTGCACATGAAACAGTTATTCAAAAATAATTACTGGGTATTTGAGACACAAAAAGAATAGTCTCTATCATTGCAAAAGTAAAACTCTCTGTCTCTAAAATTAAAGGAACTGACCTATATAATAATTTCTAAAGCAACTCAGTTCTGTAAGTCTGCAAGCCTAAAATAAAAAATTATTCCTGTGCACATTAGGTGAGGAAAAATGACTCTCTACAGAATGCAGGAGCACCTCTTGCTAATGTAATTTCAACTGAGGGTGCAGGCAGGTCTTGCACATGCTGTGTTCTGAGCTTTGGCATCGGGAACCCAATTATATATCTTGATGGGCAGAGCACCGGATAGGATTTTTATGAAGTATAGTTTCCACTAATACATTAACTTAAATACTGAAACTCAATTAAAATGTTTACTGTTATATTTCAATTAGTATACTTTTATCATGTATAAAGACAATCAGTAAGATCATATTGAACAGAGATATTATGTTCAACCCATTTTAACTCTTGAGTAAGATAGTACAAAAGAATTCCAGAGCTGTGCTATTGGTTTACTGTGTTCAACTGGGGCTAATTCCTTAAGTAAGTTAAGTGATATATTACTTCTTCAATGTAACTTCTAGCCTAAAAAACTTCTGGGTTTGAAGAAGTGCTATGTTTTTTGGTTGGAGTTTAATATATGTACACATTTCAGTATTTCTGTTCCATTTCAATTTTTACATTCCAGTCAACTGTGAAAATCTGGAATAAAACTCTCAAGATGTATGATTTATTATGAAGATTTAAAGTCTCTCAGGGAGATGAGTGAATTATGGAAAGTGGGTCATTAAATATATTTCAAAAATCTTTCAGTTCTTGACTGACCTATAAACAGTATGAAAGAGATGCTGCAGCTCCATCAGGAACTCTCTGGATCACCAACTACTTAGCTCCTTACTAAGGCTTCCACCCACCTGACCACCAGGAAGAGATAAACAAGATGATGAATGACAACTGGGGTTGAAAGCAGATGCCTCGAAGTTATTATATGGGGAAGTCAAAGCCACTTGCCTCATTGTAACCTATACAATTGGCTATATAAACTCTAGGGACCCCTAAAAGGCAAATTTGCCTGGGGTAATTCTAGTCTCATGTTCCCTGGGGAAATTTTGTCCATTCTGCTTACTAAGTATATGGTGCATTTAACATTAAACACTAAATGGTTTCAAAAAAGAGGTAAATTTGGCAGGAATTTAAAGAATTCTTGATAGAATCTGAATTCTAAAATGTAGCAACAACCACTAAATCACCAAACCATCCAAGAAGGCACAGCCTCTTCCACCTCAATTTATGATACTCTCATTTCCTGACTGAGCCCTTCATGGGAAGATTTAGACACTTGATTCAGAAGTGCAGAACAGGCTACAGTTCTAAAATAATTCATGTATAAAAAGCAGGCTTCTTGACACTTAATCTACTGCATCCACCATCCTGAAAACTAAACTTCCTGCGAAAACAGTGATGCCTAGAGACAAATTCACACTAAGGACACAGCACAAAACTGGCTAGGACATCAGGGACTTACTTGCAGGCCCACTCACATCAAGCCACCTGTCTCACTTACTGATTCATTTGTCCTCACTCTGTGTTCCAGCCTGTCCAAGTAAGCCTTGGTAGAATAATAAAGAGATTCCAAAAATGGGAGCTCCCTTGAGAACATTACGCATTCGTGATATACACTGAGTCAAGATTATTTCAAAAAACCTCTCAATAATCCCCACAGGCTCAGAAAATTCAGACATTCTGCAATACTTACTTTAGTTGGTTTTTTCTATACTCCAGTCTTTTAGGGCTTTTAAACTTGCAATCTGGACAGGGCTGTACACACCATGTGGACTGTTTTGGCATTCGCTCTTGTGCACGCATGGAATACTATGCTGCTTGGTAAGAATTAAAGGAAACAGAAGACTGCAGACAGAATAATAAACCTCTGAATAATCACCAGCCAATTCTCGATTTGGTTTTCCAAGCTTCTTTTGGCATTTATAGAGGAAACTCAGAATTCAGATAAGTATGTACTGAATCAACAGTTTTGGTATGATCTATGAAGTTTATTTTTTCTGCACTGTTGCAAATGTCTTGGTAAAGTATTTAAGAATTAACTGGAAAAACGTATTTAGTATAACTAATCTCTTGAGAGTAATAATATGCAGTTAATTATTTTTATTTTAAAAATCTGCTGATCATTTCAAGTTGCCCAAGTACCATTATCATTTAGATTAACTCCAACTACACAAAACTATCCATCAACAGAAACACTCGACATTTATATAATAATATCATAACCCTTACATGGAATAAATTTCTTCTGGTCTTGTGAACTATTATGTAGAGAGAGCAAACTTCTTATTAATATGTATTATATAACTGGAGATTTATTTCAATGACTAGGAACTCTGCCTCCAGGCTTAGCCAGGCAAAACAGCTGCAACATTTATGAAAACCTTCTGGAAGGCAATAGCAAGCAAAGCATATTCTCAAATATCTCTCTTGTTTTTTAAGTCACACAATGTGGAAACTGTATACATAACATGACAATGCTTCTAAGGAGTCTAAGTAACCCTGACCATTGGAAATCCATCACAGCAAAATGACATGGTAAAAATATATGGGAAATGCAGCCAGGATGTCCTGAAGATTTCTGAAAATCGACAATCCAAAAATCATCCGGGTCATTTTCTCCAATGTTTGGTTCATAAATCAATTCCTTTTAATAACTGTATCATCACAGGGCAATGTTAGGGATAAACAGGAAAGGCCAGATGATGTCAGAGAGGACATCAAAGCTAGTTATTAAAAGTCTACATTTCCAGGAATGCCATAAGTGCATGTTGTCCCAGTGTCTGACACTATGCTGACCAAAAATTGCCTGCCTGCTCTCAGTTAACCTAATTGACTTCTTAAATAAAAGACTTATACACTTGGTTCATGAACTGGTGCTTGCATAAATTGGGCTCATTAAATTTAGAAACTACACCCCTGCTTTTGGTGCCCCAGTCTAGGAAGCTGGACGTTTTTACCTTCATTTTTAATGCTGAGGGACCAGGCTTAAGGGGAATCTAACCACTCAAAGTCCCAAAGCCAGTGGACTGCTGAGGCTGGATCCCCTAAGCTGCCTCCTCCCTCCAGTAGCCAGTACTGTAAGGCACCAAATGAATTAGCTTCAAGCTTTTCAGCAAAAATGTCACATCATAAGAAACATTTGAAGTGCCTTTTGGCCTAATATATACTTCCAAGTTGTGTATACATATATATATCTTTATCTTTCTTATGTATATATATTCTTATTATATATGCATAATATACTATGATACATACAAACTATTATCACACCTAATGACATTATCACATACCTTCATCTGAAACAGTGGAAAACACTACTTTAGGTGGTAGTAAGGCTGTAAGATGATGCCTCTACAAAGGAATAGTCAAACATAACTAATTGAAGAATAAACAAGCATTCTTCAGTTGTAAATTCCTAAAACATGAGCTATCACTACAGTCCTATGTGTTAATGTTGACAAACACAAATCAATGTCAACCCTGTATGCTGTTGACACATTAAAAAAAAAAAAGTAGTTCAGATAGTTAAAATAGTAAAATAGTTGTAATTTTGTCATACTAGGTTATTACATATGGCCACATGAAGAGACCATTATTATACCTGGGAGGGAAAAAAATTTTAAAATTCCAATTAGAAACCAATTCAATGAAAGGAATACTACTCTTTTTCTTATCCATTACAATGTTGCTATTATGTTTCAAAAGAAGCAATGGTTATATCTTTGATACCCACAGAGTTAATTTTAGGATAAAAAAGAGACACCAACTGGTATAGATATGAAAGTTTTTCTGTATAATAAAACCACCCCAAACCAAAATTCCTTCCAAATTAAAATAATATGGTTATTTTTGCTGTTCAGCTAATGAATTAATATTCACAGAAGATTACCATACTACTTCTGAGAAGTACATGTCCAGTGAAGACATGGGAAAGTTCCAAAAGCCTGGGGTAGAAGGACACTCCCTCCTTTCCTGTGAGTGTGGGCAGTAGGTGTGAGGACTCCTGTGTTTGTTTCCTGTACGCCCTCTTCCCTCTGTTTACCTTATAAACTCTTGTGTCAGCTAGAAATTGAGATAGTCTCTGAAACTTTCCAAGTAACTAGTGTAATGTTATACACACTTAGTAACATTAATGGAATTAGAAAGCTGGCTCCCCAAGCTTGTAAAAGGCAGATTTTAGCAGTTATTATGCACAAAACAGTGACTAAAGGGGGCTCACATGTTCATAAGGGCAGACCTGACCTCCTTAGAATAACTAATGCAGTTAAGTGGCTCATAACCAAAGCAAATCAGCCCAAAATTAATTTAAGAAAGTAATTAAGTTATTTAAAAATACCAGCGACTGAATGGATAAATTCTAAGGCCTGTGAGATATTTCGGCTGACTATAACTAATGACTACAGGAAGCATTTTGCTTTTTGTTGGTGTTTTTATATTTTACTGAGGATTGAACCCAGTGCCTTTACACTTAGCTACATCCTTATCCATTTTTAAAGGTTTTTATACTCAGACAAGGTCTCACTAAGTTGCTAGGGTGGGTGTGTGTGTGTGTCGGGGGGCACTTGAACCTGTGATCCTTCTGCCTCAGCCTCACAGAGTGCTGGATGACAAGCCTGCATCACCCCTTGCTCTGATTCTGCTTTCCTGGTGGGGACTATCTGGAGAAATCTATCACCACATTGAGTTTTCACTGTATTTTTTCTAAGAATCTAGCTAGTTCACATTTTTTGGAGTCATGCTGTGTTTTAGATTTGTACATGGCAGGAGGTTTGGGAGGTACAGACAGATAAAAGTACTCAGCAAATTAAACTTGCAGTAAGATCTACAGCATACTTATGAAATCTGAGCACACTTGTAAAAGGAATCATGAGTGGTATTCCTAAATCAAAATGGGTTTTTTACACCACTAAAAAACTGGACTGCAATTAATTTTAGTTAATTTTTCATGTAAATTTAATAATTAAATGCCGTTCTGACCAAAGAAACACATATTAGAAAAGCCAAAAAAGCCTGGTGGTAGCCAGACTGTAGACATCCAAGCGAATGTTTTCTGTAAAGATAAATAAGGCTGCGGCAGCTGCCGCCTACCCCTTGGTCCATATGAAACACACACAAAGTTGCTGAATGGAGCACATGGGTTTTGCTATGTAACCAACTTTGTTTTTGTTTTCTAAAGAAAGAAAGCTTTTGCTTAAAACTAGTTTACCAAACATGTACTAATTTATGTACATTCACAAAAACACATATATATGAAATCCGTCCACTACATAAAAGCTACTCTCCATAATGAACTTTATTCCAGAATTCGTATTTCTAAATTTGTAAAATTTATTTTCTACTATATAGTCCTTTTAGATTAAAACAGCCCTTGTAAGATACACACAATTTTAGTATAGTGTTTTTAATTACATTAAAAATGTTAAACCAAATGAGAGTTTAATGATATAAATGCATTTGTCTGACACCTGAACTGAAAAAATGATTTGTTTTTAATAATGTAATCAAGCGGTTATCAAAACTTTAGGATATGCAGTTTTTCTCAATTTCCTGTAAGGAGCCCAAGTTCACCATGGAACTGTGATGCGAAACAAAAGCCTACAACTGTCATGATAGTAATTTCTTCAGGTGGGTTAAAAGCTACTATGCTATCAAAATGCTACTGAAATTTGTATTAGTTTATAATAAGTGGTATGGGTTCAGACCAACACAAAGCACTTAGCCATTTCCTAACAAAAGGAGTCGAGACAATAAAGCAGTGGCAGGAGAAAAAATTTTATGTGCATCTAGCATTTGATTACGTTTTCAAAATGGTGAAAACCAGTGATGGAGCAGTGATCAAGTTTACTTGAATCACAAAAAACACTTCTGAACACAAAGCAACAAAGGACAACATAATTCTAGAATAATATTCAAGCTGCCCACATTGAAAAGACAATTCTCAAGTGAAAAGTCCCACAGGCATTTCAGAATCATATCCTCAAACTAGTAACCACATGGAATTCAGGGGAAAAAATGCCGTTCAAAATATAAAGAACTTGTTCCTTAAGAAAGCACTCAATGACTAGTGACCACTAGTAAAAAGAAATCTGATTAAACTTTTCATCCTGCTCTAAAGAAAGCTGCAGAGTCATCATATGCCTGGTAGAGGGCAGCTGTCTCTCTGGACTCCATTTCACTGAAAGGGAGAGAACACAGGCAAAGTCAAGACAGAGTCTCCTGCAAGGCATCTATCTCCACAGCTGGAGACAGGCACTTACTATGCTATATACAGCATCCTTGGCTTAGACACTCAAGTGGGCAGTGTTAAGTTGCACTGCTTTGCACTGCGACCATTAGTGACTCCCTATCGCAACTTCCCCTAACCCTGGTCCATAAGTCAGTTTGCTTCAAAACCATATCTCTTACTCTCCCCAAAGTGACACTATTCTTCTTCAGTATTACCTAATGGTATAAAAATCAAAGAGAATAAATTATATAACAAGGACCAGTAGCAGTCTATAATAAAAAGGCCATTAAGGAAGAACCAATCCAACTTTACATATGCTTAATGATTAAAACACTGAAACTCAAGTCCCTTGCAATACTGTCTTCATCTTTATCAAAACTGATAATTATTAGAGGGAAGTGTTGTCACTGGCTACATTTGCAAGCAGCTTTTAAAATGTGTTTCCAATATCAACATATTGGGGCACTGGCTTGTTTTTTTGGCAGACTAATTTTAAGTAATAAATTTCTAAAATTCTTTTATTCAGAAGGAAAAATAAGAGAGTGTGTGTGTTTTGCTTGGATTTCCAAAACAGAGATCTCTGACTTTGAAGACCTACAGAAAACATTTTCTGAAAGGGTAACTAGCTTCATGGACCTGTACCAAGACTCTGGACTACAAATCACCGTCCCCACAATGCGGCCAGACATCGGTTTCCCTGGCCTGAAGCAGGGAAACTCCCAGAACAGAGGGTGAAGCTTATTTTAATTACACTGCAGAATAAGCATCCTGAGTTGGGACTCTCCGGTGGTCTGAGCAACTTGCACTCTTAAACATGCGGACTTACCGGGTCACCTGCTCCTGGGGGACCAGGAATCTTGCCATTCTCCTCCTCGGGATTCTGGGGAGTTTCTTCGGGCTCCCGAGTCACAAGAATCCGGAAATGCTGCTGCCCCGCGTTTTGATCTTGCCTGATCTTAAATGTGCACCCCTGACCCTTCGGAGTCCTCTCCATGGAATTTGTCCTGCGGATCTCTGGAGCCATCCTGCCCGTCCGAGGCAGCGTCTCGGGGGGTCCTCGTTCTTCTGTGGGGCTCCCCTGGCCCACTCGGGGCTGGGTAGGGTATGAAGTGCTCCTCTCCAGCCGAATGCGGGGATATCTCACTAGCCTGTCCCCCTTCGTGCCGGTGAAGCCAAAATTGAAGTCGCCGCCCAGCCCCGGTGCACCTTTTTGGGGCTGCTGCAACTGGAAGACAAAGCATCGCTTCCCGGAGCTTCCGGAAGCATCAGGAACGTGCTGCAGGGACCAGCGCCTGGGCTCCGGGGCTGTCTGGCCATCGGGCCCAAAAGGCAGCAGGCGCACTTGATGCACGTCTGCGCTGGAGGCGCGGTGCTGGATACGCAGGCCCGGGGCGGCCTCCTCAGCACCATCCGCCAAGCCGGGGCCGCGCATGCCACGGTCGCACGTGCCGTTGACCTGGGGGTCCCGGGCTGCCCTGGGAGGGGAGCTCCCGGGGGCATCCCCTGGAGAGGGCTCCTGCACACCACTCTGGGCCACAGCTGCCGTGGCCTGATCCCCGAGGTTGGACGTGACGCTTGGAGGCCGGTCCTCTGAGCCATCGGGTGGCCCGCACCCATCGGTGGCACCATCGGCTGCCTTGCGCTGGAGGGAGATCTGCACAGAGGAGCTGCGCGTGGGGCGGGCGTCGATGCCGGTGAGGAGCTGTGGGATGAACATGGACGAGCTGCGCTTGAGCGCGCCAACGCCTTCTTGCAGGCCGCCGCCGTCCTCTCCTCCATTCTGGGAGAAGGGGTGTGGGCCGCTCCGCCGCGGGAGGGTGTGGAATGCCATGAAAAAGTCGTCTTCTCTTCCCTGGTCTAGGATCTCTGACTCGGGGGCCGTGTTGCTGCGACCAGAGCCAAAATGAAACCGAAGCCGATGGGCCATGGTGACCAGGGGGGCCGGGAGGGAGAGGGCGAGCAGCAACAACAAGCCCGGCACTGCCAGAAGTCAAAAACCAAAGACACCAACTCCAAGAAAAAGTGTCCCATCTGCCAAACCGTTAGCACTGCGGCACCAAGAGCGACAGATAGCAGAAATAGCCCAAGTGGCAAGCGGCATTCCAGGCATGATTGGATAAGAGCAAAAAGCTCTCATCTACACTGTGACAGAGGGTAGGATGGCCAGAACCACATGACCGCGCTCTCCCCCTCCAATGCCAGCTTGTGGACTTAGTGCAATTTCCCCCTCTCGCTCTCATTTTTTTTTTTTTTTTTTTTTTTTAACAGCAAGAGCCTGAAACAGCACCTTCCCAGCTGCTGCTGTTCCGTCAGAAAGGGGCAGCCCAGCAGGGAGCTCACGCAGCTGACTGAGGCAGCAAACACACTTTGAGCCCTGCTGCTGTAAATCTGACCGCATCACATTCACGGGACATTTCTTTCCCAACTATGCACAGCACGGGGACTCTCTCTGTAACCTGTGCCAGGGTCCCAGTGTGTTAAACAGAAACACTTACTGCTACGTCCCCACCTTCCCACCACACCAAATACAAGCAAAACACAGTTTGGCTGCAAGGGAAACCCTTTCATAAGCGTCAGATGCTATGTTTCTGTTATTTATGATATTACTACACTACCATGACGGAATGTAAACTAATAAAACGTGCTATAAATACGATTACACACCCCACAGAATTAGTGTCCCTTTAATGGGAAATAAGTAGACCATGATCTACTAGTAACAAAATAGCTAAGTGAGGTGCAGGGGAGCACAAACTTACTACACAGCCAGTTATGCCCCTGGTTGGCCTCCTGCTCCTCTGAACACTTCTCATTTAAAAGGGGTGTGTGGACCTCACGTAGAACATGATTGTCAAACACGGAAGTACCACAGAAAAAGAAACCCAGCTGGAAAAAATATTCATTCTCATATGCCAGGTAGAAGAAAAAAATACCCTCCCCCACAAAAGGAAGGAGAATTTAAGAAAAGTGTACATGTGGTTTGGGGGAATAATTCAAATTAAATACCATACTGAAGAAATGTCGCCTGGAGCTGACTGTTTTCCAGTAAGAAGTCAGCAATATTAGCACAGTTAGGATACAAACATGGAATCTTCCTATGTTTGCAATGAGCCAAAAAGAACCTAAGAAACAAAAGTACACATTCAAAAACCTGTCATCAAATTTGTAGTTAACTTGGAAATATTTTATGTGTTTTAAACTTATTATTTTCTATGAACCAGAAACATCAGTTATTTTAACAAAGAGGTTTATTTGGAAGGAGGTTAAAAAATAAGAGAATAAAATACCAATCCACTAGAGTGACAAAAAGTTTATTTTAAAATCTGCAAAGCATGACTTTGTCAATAGTTCTAGAATCGAGGGTGTGGAGGATTAACCCTGTTTACATAAAGCCAAACCTGTTTTCCAAAACCATGAGTTCTAAATGCCAAAAATGACTTCTATGAGAGAAATGAAAGCTAGTTTGTTTAATGCTAGAACTTCTAAGTACTCCTATAGTCACGCATTCTCTTTGCTGGATTAACAGCCCACAAAGAGAAAAGACACCACTAGCAGCATTCTTTGCATAGTAACAACACTGCATATGGCTTGGGGCAAGGCTGTGTTAATATTATGAAGCGTGATTGCTCAGATAAAGTGTATATTCATACAGGAGTTCCTAAAAGCTTTGCGTTCAAAGCCCTTTTTGGTTAGGAAGTATAGTTTCTGATCAAGGCAAAGTCACCTTGACTATGGTCAGTATTTTAGATCACAGAAATGGGAAATTTTTGTTTTTGTTTTTTTTTTTAAAGAGTGATTTCTCTTAGTAAAATAAAATTAAATGATGAACTTAAACATGTGAAACAAGCAGCAATTTTTCCTCACTTGTGACCCTTTTTTCATCTTAAAGAGTTATTATAGTTAATAAGTCAGAGAATATGGATGAGTCTATGGAGGCCTCTATGTCTGCAGGAATTTACTGCTTTATTAACCCTAAATACTGCTGATTCACACAGTCCTCACATCACGGGATAAAACAGCAAGAATTGTAACCTCAGCAGACTCTTTCATTCAGTCTGTCAAGAAAGTAACTTCAGGCTGGGGATTTAGCTCAGTGGTTAGAGTGCCTGCCTTGCAAGCACAAGGCCCTGAGTTCAATCCCTGACGCCAAAAAAAAAAAAAGTAACTTCAGAACCTGGAGTGGTGGAACACTGCTGCAAATTGATGTAACTCAGGAGGATGAGGCAGGAGGATCAAAAGTGCAAGTCTAGCCCTGGCAACTCAGCACAACTTTGCATCAAAAATAACATAAAAAGGCCTGGCTGGGGTATAACTTAATGGTATAGCACTTGCTAGCACACATATCATCCTGGGTTCATCTCTAATACTGCAAAGAAAAAGTTTTAAAAAGTAACCTTATAAAAAGGATTTAGTTGCTAAGTGCTACTAACTGTCACTTCCTAAGGTACAAAATGTCCAGTTAACTGCAAAGCCACCAAGATCCCTTATTTTTAATATGAAAAATATTAGGATAGTAGGCCAGAATCTGTTAGTTTTCTGTGATGGAGAATAATTCAAAGCATGTTGGATTAGCTCAGCAGTAGAGTGCTTGCCTAGCAAGCACAAAACCCTGAGTTCCCCAGCAACCCTGCCCCCCCCAAAAAAGGTGTGTTTGATTAAATATACTCCCAAATTCTGTAGTGAGGATTAAACATTCTGGCTATCCCAAAGGAGTGGCCTGAGATGGAAGAGACAGGGGTTAGTCTGAGGCATGTCCCGTGACAGATATGTTTAATTTGTAAACGTTCTAGACTGGGGTTCTCTCATCTCTAAGGACAAGGAGTTATATAATTTGTGTTTTAAGGCTCTTCCTGATGATGTATTCTGTTAACCTCGAGCTATTAAAAAAAAAAAACCACAAAAAATGGAGTTTCAGTTGGAAGTGGTAGAGCACACCTGTAATCCTAGCTACTTAGGAGGGTAAAGCAGGAACATCTCGAGTTCAAGCCCAGCCTGGGCAACTTAGCTAGACAATATCAAAATTTTAAAAAAAATTTAAAAGGGCCGGAGATGTAGCTCAGTGGTAAAGCACTTGCCAGCATATGTAAGGCCTGGGTTCGATCCCTAGTATGAAAAAAAAAAAGTTGCAGTTGAAGTCTGCAGAAGAAAGTAGTCCTCTCTTGCATGTATAACCAAAAGCCAGAATTTGGAGAATGAGGCCCTAAAAATTCAATGTTTAAGAAATGAAGCAAAACTCAAAAACAAGGACTCACTTACCAATCTATTTTCATCAAATACTTCAAACAGGAGCCTGTGATTTGACGGGTTTACCTAGAAAGGACATAAACATTATTTCAAAAATGAACAGGAATTATTTGAAAAATGAATTAAGGGACAAAAAGAATAAAACAATGCTTTATAATGTACCCAACTCAACTGTACAATAGGAATATTAACCTAATTTTCTGGAAATTCTGTATCTACTAAGTAAAATTTGCTATTATTGATTTCTCTATTATTCTACCCACAATATTTAGGTATATTGGAAAAAGGTAAAGCCCTTAACTATATTACTAGAATAAGAAAGGATAATCCCAAGGAACTTTCAAGAGTTCATATATATTACAAATAGGCATCCTCAGGCCTGTAGGTCAAGGTCATATCCTCACACAGGCTACTGCCAGAGAAAAATCTCTTAGGCCTACTACTGCTACTACTAATAATGATAAAAATAATTGAGAGAATACTAAGAGTAGCTATATATCATTATGACTTTTTTTAGGCATTATCTCCTTGTTAAAGTGTAATAATACCTGATCTTATCTAACCCTTCTGGAAACTGTGATCACCTCAATTTCAGACATAAAGAAATGAGACTATGCAAGTGAAGCAACGCCCAGGAGCCCACAGCAAGTATGCCGGGCAGCCAGGATGTGCACAAATTCTGGCCTGTGGCTCTGCAGGCCTAGCCTCTGAGCCATCAGAGAACCAGAAAGATGCTCCCAGTTCCAGCAATGTGGCACCAGTGTCAGAACAAACAGGCTTTCAATGGTTTTTTTGCTTCTTTCTCTTTACCAAAACATCACCAAGTTGGTCCATGTATCATCACTCAGATTCGGCTATCGTAACAACCAGCCAAACACAGGCGACGTGATACCAAGTGTTCTCATTTATATCACCACATATACAGCAGGGAAACAAGCCTCCAAGTAAGGACTTCCCTTTCCTACATGAGAAACAAGGAACCTAGGGAGACAGAATCCTCAGTGGCTCTTCCTATAAATGGTAAAGCCAGAGATGTGCCCCATGTCTACTGTTGAAGGGCTGGGCTGCTGACTGAGGAGCACATCTACAGACTACAGCATGTAGTTAGCACCATAAAGATTTGTACAAGAAATAAAGAGATCTTTAAAAAAATATATAATTTAAACATGTCTATAGCCAAGATCATTGAAAAAGCTTTGGATGTATTAAAATTCACATAAGTGTGGTTCAAATGAAAGGAAAGTAAATAATTTGGAGCTCCACAAGAAGAAAACTGTATTTGAGAGTTAACTAAGGGCCAGTCACACCTCTCAACCCTCAATCGCTTTTCAGTCAGTCCTTCATGGAGTAATTTAAAATACATATGTGGTAGAGGCTGAAAACAGGATCTACCAAGTATTAAAATATCAGTGCCGTATTTCAGGTCTGAAAATAATCAAAAACAGATGCAGGATACAGTTATCCAAGACTGGAGCATATAAAATGCTATCACAATTGAAAAGAAGTGAGGACCAATTACAAGGGGCCTAATGGTGACCCTGTTCTTTGGAAATGTGTACTAAGCTGAAGGCCCAAGCTGGAAGATTTCTGGAGGAGAGCAGCTTCTAATACTACAGTTATACAATTAAAAATTTTCCATTTTAAAGAGAAAAAAAATCTTTTCTTTCAATTACATAGCTGAGCAGTTTAATATTTTCAGGATTTTGATAACAAAAAACAGCAACAATTACAAAAGCTCACTGAGCAGAAGTCCCAGCTATTTCACAGAATTCAGCTCTTTCTACATGAGGCTGTTACAGATACTAAATATGAAAGATTAGGGAAAATTTACCTTATTGAGTAGCATTTAAATTACCAAATTAATTTTACGGTACACATATACATATACACTACATATCTGGGCGATGAAAAATTTCCTCCCTAAACTGGAATATTTTTGGGTTTTTCTCCTCTCTCAGGGTGCTAGAGGAGTGAACCCTGAGCTGTAAGCATGCTAGGCAAGCACTACCACTGAACTACATCTCCAGGCACATAACTGGCAATGCTTAATGATTCTTTTAAATATGTTTCTCCTACTATTTTTACTCTAGCTCTAAAATAATTCATAATCCTTATCACATAAAAGTGAGCTACTGTCTACATTTTATCTTATTTTTTAAATAGAAGTTTGAGTTGAAAAGACAAAATATAGTATTTAGATAACTTTCTCTTTTTGTTTTCCCCAAAGTGCCTCCCAAATGAAACAGTCCAGATTTTGTGGCCACTTCTCAGTCTTTTAAAATTTGGGACACATTAGGAAGCTACTTAAAGATTTCTCATCTTAAAAAGAAGCCCTCATTTTAAAAGATGTTACAGTTTTCCTCAATGTGAATTTATTATGATATGACACTCTACATATCAATAACGATAATTACCAAAAAATGAAAAACTTACCCTAAAATAAAATTCTTCATTCCACTTTGGGTTCAGCGTCTGAAAGAGAAATTATCTTGTGATATCTTTTATAGTCTTGGAAACTAACACTTACTTGTGCAATACAGTCTTTATATTTGTTTAAACATTTTTCTTCATAAAAAAGATTTTCAAAATGGCAATAAAAGCAGCAGTTAGTCAATTACTTGGGATTTTTCTATAAACCAACTAGAAAGGAAAGGAGTGTATTTATAAAACAGATGATTCATAGATATGAAACCATAAATTACATGCTATCACCAGAAGGAAAAACACCAGAGATTTATAATCAGGAAAATACAAAAATTTCTCTCAAGAAGTTAGCACTGATAGGAGTATTCTATGAAGAAGGAAATGAACTTTGCTGACTTCTCAGTCAGTACCTGCTACAAATCTGTTTTGGAGAAAATGAAGCAGGTGAAGGAAGGCTGAAAGTGTTCAATCTTTATACACATATTGACATTTGAAAACATAAAAACAATATTAAGGATCAGGTTTTATACAAAGGAAAGGAAAAAAAAAAACCCTCTGCTAGTTATAATCAAAAAGGAACTATTTTTTTCCTTCTCCCAAATCACCAGGGTTAAGTAATACTTATCTATTTATCCTTCAATCTTCCGCCCCATCCATCTACCAATCTATTTAAATACACATCTTGGAAGAACACCATAAGGATACTTTTGTCCTTAGTATGAACAAGAGAAAGACTGCCCAACATTCTTCAAAACTGAGATGCAGCATACTGCAAAGTAACACATATAGGCATTTTTGGGCATTCTTACAGACATAATACTCACATAAAAATACTCATTTTAAACATCACAGGTAAAATTTTTGAGACTGAAAAATCATCACCTCATCCAGAGCTATAGATATTTTTTAGTCAAAATGATATTTGCATTTATAACCCTATTTCCTTTAACAGGGTAAACCAAAAAAATTAAAAATAAAAATTGACACAGAGCATCATAAAAATACGATGTAACACTGACCTGGCATTTTAAAAAATCAGCACTTTGCCCACCCACAAAGCCGAAGTGAATCCAATCGTTAAAAAGATGGGTTTCAAAGTTTTGGCTTTGAATGGAGCCAGGATGGCAGTGCGGGGAGGTGGAGCAGTCGGGCGCAGAGCCCGGGGTCAGGGCGGGGGCTGCAGGCCGCCGCACCGAGGCAGCTTCCTGAGGGCAGCTCCACGGAAATGCACGGGGCAATGGCAGGCGAGGGAAGCCAGCAACAACAGACCACAAAATGAATGACGGACCGGTCACAGCGCCACAAGGAAAGGAAAATAACAGCGGTGCAGCACAGACATACTAACCAGGAGGCTGGCTGCCTAGAGAACGGAGCAACACCCTCCGCCGGTGGAGGGGAGGGAGAAGGAGGACCTCCCCTCGGAAGGAAACGCATGGCGATATTTCTAGTCACGGCTTTGTGGCTCCAATCCAGCTGGTGACCAGGACCCCCAGCTGCCTTCCCTGTGAGGTGGCCCCGCTCCGGTGGTAACAGGAGTGTCAGCGCCTAACACTGGGAACAATGGCCTCCCTCGGCAGGCATCCTCCCACTAATCACAACACCAGCCTTTGTTTGCAAAACAGATTTTTAATGCCAGTCTCAATGCCAGGCGGAGGACACGCTACATTATTGTTCCCTACACAAAATGACCTGACCAAAGAGTGGGGACTCTGACACGGCAGCAGGAGAGTTGTGTTTTTAAAGGAATCATGCTACCCAGGAAATGTGTATTAATGTTGAACTATCTAACCACGTCCCCTGAGGCAGTGAGGAAAAAATAAGAGTAACTCACAAGTCATTCTAAAATACAGATGAAAACAATGCTTTTGATAGATTGCATGCATTTTCAATAAATCCCTGAAATATGAAGTAAATATTTACATATTATGGTGATAGGTGAATTAGGAAATTGTAATGAAATGATGTACATAAAACTTAGTAAAATAAAACATACCCATACACATATCTTTATTAGTAAGTTATATTTGCTTTCATACAGCTAAAGCATGTATACTTAGTTTGGTAACATTCTTTCAAGCTAAACATTCCTTTTTTGTCTACCAATTCCACAAACAACTGCAATAAACGCATTTTAAATTATTATAAATTTCATTATGAAGAACAGCAAGTCAACAGCAACAAATTTTTATTTCACTGTATTCTTTGTAAGAAAAAAATTACTACTTGTAATAAGTCTTATTTTCAGGATACCACTTTTATAGTCATTTAACTAAAAACCAGAATTGATATGGTGGAGTTAATAAGGAAAAGTTTCAGTCTAGGGAGAATTTTTAGATTTACTAGTGTCAGATGCTTAACATAAAAATACTGCCATCTTATGCTTAATATATAAGTTTCTACAAAGCCCAAATTCATAACTTAACTGATTAAATTATGATTTAAATGAAGTTTCATAAAGGATGAGCAACCTACCTTTTTAATTGTTTTCGTCTGTACCAAAGCAAGTTCTCTATTCTCATCTGCTACGTACAACGAGAGTTTCACATATGGATCGCTGCAAGAAAATATTTTGGATTTAATAGGATTATATTTTTCATTAGAAAGAAGAAAGTAGCCAAACCTAAGTGAAAATGTAAACATCAGTTAATGTCCCAACTCATACTAATTTCATAAACTATGCAATAACATTTTAACAAGTCCATATGCTCGGAAAAAAGCCTCTATCAGCCAGAGCCAATATTTATTTAAAAGAAAAGAAACTAATATTTTAACTTTAAAGATAATCTTCCCTACAAATAATTCAAAATCATTAATCTATTATCATTTTTTCTAAACAGATTCTGAAAAAATTACAAGAAAGATTATTCAGAGAGATACAAAATTTGTTCGCATTTATAAAATCTGGCTAGAAGATTTAGTTTACATCTTGTCATCTTATTTCTGCTGTGTGAGTAAAATGATGTTTCTTTTAGTAGAAAATAAAACAATTTTTCATCTAAACCAAGACCTCCTATGTTACAGGTAAAATAAAAATGAAACAAAACTCCCCAAAAAACTAAAGCCCAGATGGCAATATTACACAAAGCTACAGAGTTTGAGAAAAGTATACATCTAAAATTCTAGGTTTCCTGGTTACAACTCCCAGGATTCCTTGTGCACAAGACACTATCTTTAATAATGATTTCCTTGAGAAATTGAAATCTTAGAGCAAGATATACACTGAAAGGATGACTTGGTGTGAACTATCCACTAAGAGTTGAAGTCCATTCACATTTTCTAACATTACTAACCCTGATATAGTTCAAATCTAGTCAAATTGTCATTTAAAGAGGGGGGAGGGGTCAGAAAACATGTTTCACAACAGAGATTCTGAAAAATCACAGATAGTGTTCTTATATACTCAATCCCTCATTTTTACTCATCTAATTATCTATAGTTAACAATTCCTAGCAACTCATCACGTTAGTCAATTTGAGAGTCACCCTTTAATGGTTACACCACAATTTTTGACCCTTATTTTGTAACTTGTAGACTGTTTCCAAAGATTAAATAGAGTACTTTAAAATGGTGAGTATATTAATTTGTATTCACTATCTTGAACAAATATGCCATGAATTTCATTATGAAAGAAATTCTTATTAGTAACAGACTATAATCAATATTGAAATCAAAAAGTCAAAGGCCAGTGAAAAATAGTACACAGAAAAAAGTATTAAGTTAATCTTGCCTTTAGTTCATAAACTATAAACCTTGGTTTGATTCAAGAACATCTAACCAGATGCACATATTTCTTATCTGGGCACTGTCAGCCTCAGGAAGAGATGAGCTAAGAGCAAACATCTAGTCTAGGTCTAAGGACCCAGAGTACCTTCCTTATGGGAACCTAAGGTCTGGGGCAGGAGGCGAAGTCACTTCTCTGTCAGTGGCGCTCAGGCCTTTAGCATACGAGAACCACATGAAAAAGGAGGAGGTTAAAATACAGATCTCTGAGGTCCTGTGTCCAAAGCTGAATTGTGCAGTGGGATCTCAGAATTTGCATTTTCTAGTAAATTCCCAGTGATGCTGAGGCACCTAATCCCAGAGCCACTATTGTAGGTAGTATTTGAAAAGAATATTTTGCAGCTATCGAAATTAAATTTTCTACCTCTAGCTACCAAGCTATTGCTAAAATAAAACCTCAAGGCAACCTGAAGAACACGCTCTGGGTATACCCTGAAGGGGCATGCATAAACACAAACACACACACACACCCTCACATTGTAGGGAATACCATAAACTCTGCCGTTAACTCTAGTTTTTATGTCCCTCAGCTACTATGATTGCTGGTTACTATATAACTGCAATAAGCAGCTAAGCTTCCATTTTAATAAAGATCTACACACTCTTCCACTGGTCATTTATTCCCCTTACTCGGTAATCCCTGATTAGCTTACAAAGTGACACGTGCCCTCCAGGGTGTGAAGTCGTTTTTCAGTGTGGGTCAAAGTCTCCCAGCTGTAATGAGGAAGGCATGTCTGTGCACACAATGTTTCCAGAGCTTATCCAGGTAGGTACTAGGGTATGATCAACACTACAAAAGACTGACCAAGAAACTTTCAGGAAGGGAATTTAGCCTGAAGAGAACCAGGCTAAAGGGCAGGAGGGTAGAACTCAAGGGAAAGGGAAAACAGTGGCTCAGAAGCTCTCAAGATCTCCCTCCTTTTCTGATGAGACTTAATTCTTCAGGCCGTTCATGAATGAAATGGGAATAATTCCTAACTCACAGTTATTATGTACTAACTCTAGTACCCAGCACAGCATCACAGAGTACAAATGCCCATAAATGATACCCTTGATATGTAACTGATATTCTCTTCTTTCCTCTCTGAGGAGACATTTGGGGTTCTCTAGTTGCTTCTTTTTACTCTCTGCTTCTGCTGTGGTTGGTGATTTGATCAGACACTGATTTATCACACAGTACAAAGCTGGGTGCTGGCCAACTACAGCTTGCTAACTATACATGCTTCTTCATTAGTTATACATGTGGGAGCCTTCCACAGATCTGGGTGGGGTTGCTCAACTGATCATCATTACAACAATTCACTCCTGGCACCTACTCAATGGCTGGTGCTCAGTACAACTTGGGGCTAGCATTACTATGACTCTTTAAGAAAGAAGCTCTATGCTAAGACAATGTGGATCTAAATTTCTATTCTGCAAACCTTTAATTGCAGGCATCACATTCTTCCTTCCAGCCTTTCCAAGGAGGCAACAAACTGGCCACCTTCTGTTTAGTGAGTGCCGACTACATGTCAGGCAAGGAGGTAAGTGTCAGAAATAGAAGACACTGTCCCTGCCTATGTTAATGGAGCACAAAGAAATAAAAGGAAGATATGACAGAGTATACCAAGAACCCAGAACACAAGGGTCCACAGCAGGAGTCCCTGACCTTGTGCAAGTCAGGGTCATTGCAATCTGGGCTCTTGGCCTCACCCTAGGCCCAGGAATCTACACTGATTGAGTATCCCAGATGATTTCTGTGCCCTGGGCCATCTGGACACCGCTGGTAGAGAGAAGTCTGAGAGAAAAGGTCAAGATCAGGTAAGGAGATTCCAGGTAGAAAGATCAGAGACAAAGGCCCAGCGGTGGCCTGGAGCTGGCATTCTAAACGTTAAAGTGCACGGCTGGGCTGCAGTGTGGAGGGCTTGGAGAACACAGGTACTCCGGGCTCAGATCCTGAGGAACCAGGCATCTCCACAGAGGCTCAAATCTTGGCTCCCTATCTGAGTATAAAATTTTGGCAAGCTCAAGTCATGGTTCTTTCGGCTAGATAATGGCAAACACACAGTTTCTCTGTGCCTGTTTTACCATCTGTGTAATGGGGACACTAACAGTAGTTCCCTTAATAAGGAGACTATTGGGGAGATTAAAATGACAATACTGCTTGAGATGTAGAAGTGCTTGATAATGTTAGCAGTTGCTGTCATCTCCATCTTTGTGAGATTGTAAAAAGTGTGAAAGGGACTGAAACACAGGAACACATGCAATAATATTGAGTCTGAAGTTTTGCATCTAAGAAATTGTCTGAGATTGAAAAAAGCGTAACACATTTTAAAGCATTATACACTGTAATACTCTTCTATGGAAAAGACATATTATTATAAGTTTTCTGAAAAGTAATACGGCTGAAGTATCAAGATCATTCAAAGAGGTGATGCCCTTTGATTCAGGGAATCTATTCCTGAGGATTAATCCCCAAAAAATAATCATAGAGGTGGGTAAATATTTATCTGTTAAAATGCTCAATATAGCATCAAATACAAAGCAAAAAATATAAACAACTTTATAGCCCAATAGAGAAGTGATTAAATAAATGATGGTATAATCATAGGCTAGAATATTATAAACCATTAAGATCATATTTTCAAAGAAGATTTTAAAAAGAGACAAATCATGGTATAACATTAAGGAATAAGTAGGATCTAAAAATACTGCCCTCTTTCTCCATACATAGATAGATATCTGATTGAGCAAAATAAAACTAAAAAGTTAAGGGTCATTCTCTCTGGATGGTAAGTTTATGAATTACATTCATTACACTCGTTTTCCCCTTTATGGTTTTAATTATTTTTCTAAATTTCTTCATGTAAGCAGGTAGTGATTTTGTAAGTACAAAAAAGTTATGGAAATGCCAAAAACAGTTATACACATGTTTAAACCACAATCTACTAATCAGTGAGGCATTTATTCTGTAATTTCATGGCCAGTGAAGACCTCGAAAACAGGGCTTTCTGTAATTTTTCCACCAGAAAGTTGCCTTCTACAGATGACCACTAAGGATTTCTTAAAGAATATAAACATACATTCCCTCAAAATTTACTGAAAGGTATGAAGCATGTTTTGAAATATATCGCTTATCACCAATACAGTCAATGGGTCACTTTATTCTTAAATGTGTATGATTTTTCAACAAATGGGGCAAAGTAGACTTAAATTCATTCTTATATTGCTCCTAAATACCTACAAAGAGCATTGAAGCTTGACAGCATATTCATATTCTATGAAGTTGCCAAAAAATACTCTTGGATACTTTAGTTATGATTTTATTGTTTGGAGCAATTAGTGATTTAGCTATATCCTGAAATCTCTAGCTGTGACCAACTCCCCTCCCTACAATCTCCTTGCCATCTACAATCAGTCACTCAGGAGTCCCAGATTTAGGTCACAGAGACTCCAGGGAGCTAGGGCAACTGCACATGTATCTCTCATATATATGCAGGTCTCATTCTATCTATGCAGATATGAAGTGGGTCATGAAACTACTAAAGCTAAAAAAGTTTGTTATGGGGAAAATTGTCCATTCAAAACCAAGCAATGTACTCTTATCTTTTGGTGTCCACTTGTCCAGTGGAAGTGGCTAAAAATCAAAATTTCACCTATAAATTACTGAACTATCTAGATACACAGTTACAAAAGAAAATGATAGCCTATGACTTGCCTTTAATCACCAATATAGTCCACTATGTATTTTCTCCATACATGGGGATCTTTTTCTTTTTGTGCTATTAATACTTTAATAGAGTCAAAGAGAGTAAGTAACTCTTAAGGCAACAAGAAACAAAAATTCATCCATTTTTGGAAATTGTTTCACAATGGATCTAGAGTTGATCATGAGCAAAGGAATTTGGTGGGCACCAAGGTACGGGAGGAAATAAAGGTAAACAAATGCAGAGCCTGCCCCCAAAGAGATGCCTACCCTTCTCCAAGGAAATAAAAGACAGGAGAGTTTATAATGTAGATTTGTCCATGTAAAAATTGGCATAGTCTCTCTGATATATGTTACGGACATTTATAAATGGCTTTTCAAGGTAATTTAAATGTAGGAAAAGTTATGTTAACAATGGTAATAACTTTAGCATCATTTACTATCTTCTGGGTGTACAGCTCTATCTAGCTATGTGTCACCTCTAATCCCCAAAGCAACCCTAGAAAGAAGGAGCCTACTATGTCTAGTTATCCCATTCTACAGATAAGAAAATAAATGAATGTGAGGCCAGATTTTGAACCTCATTCTGTTTCCCAAGCTCATATTTTATCTAGAAGTACACCTGCCTATGTGCAGTGCCATTCCCCAGGGGAGCCAAAGATTTAAAGACAGCTTTAAAATAAAAAAGAAAGAGAGAAAACACAAGGACGGAGTGCATGTCAACACACATGTGAGGTACATTAACATGCTATGTAGCTTTTAAATGGTAGTAATGACAAACTTGACAGTCACATGTGCTTTAAGGCTTAAAATATTTTGTACTATTACAACTACACAAGAAAGCAAAATTACAACAGTATAAATATACCACACTACACAACACTGTGTTACTGCATGAATGAGATCATGAGTGATTTTCTTCCTTCCTTTCATCTCTGTTTTCCAAGTGACACAGATGGATCACTGTTTATCTCGGATGCTAAGATTGAAAGGTGACACACCTTTCCCCATGTGGTTCAAAATAAAGGGTGGCAACTGAAGATTTAAAAATATCCTACATGAAGCCGGGCATGGTGGTGCATGTCTGTAATCCCAGCACTCAGGAGACTGAGACAGGAGGATCGCCATGAGTTCGAGGCCAGCCTAGGCTACATAGTAAGTTCAAGGCCAGTCTGAACTACATGGCCAGACCCTGTCTCAAAAAAACGAAACAAAACCAAAAACAAACAAAATATCCTATGTGTGCCAATGAAGTAAGAATGGGTAAAAAGTAATTTACAACATTAATATTAATATCTGATCTAATAACTTTCTTTTTAAGCAACAGGGCAAGGATACCTCAAAGTCTTAAAGAGTTTTAAAGAAAGTATATGATTATACTAGTGGAAGAAAAAGGACACATCCAATTTTCTTAATTTAATACCTATATAAATATCCTCTTGGTGCATAGGCCTCATCATCAAAATCACAGCAAGGATTCCTATATGGGGCTCATGCCAAGGAAGCAATGTTTAAGCACCACGTAAACTCACTGCATTTCCTGTATTATCGCTTTGTAGGAAGGGGCAAAAAAATCCATTCTGTCAAAGACCTGAAAGTGCTATACCCACGCATATTTAAGAGTGGGGGGCAATCCGAACCTGTTTACTTATGAAGGAAATCACCAAACTTCCAAATTGATTAGACAAGGCTTTGCAGGGCAGGACACCTTCTTTTTTGTTTGCTTGTTTCTTTAGGACACCTTCTAAAAAATGTAACTCGAGAATGAAAGAACACATGTATATACCCACAAGTCACATGCAAACATACATACAGGAAGTACAGTATTCAACACCTTAGTTTTAGAATGTTTACAGGGAGCCTGATGCCTAAAGTAAGTGAAAAAAGATAATTCATTTACAGATAAAAAGACATGGATTTCAAAGATTAGAAATGGTACAACAAAGTTCATACTACCGTGATTACTTCTCTAGTAGTATAGTGGAACTGTGTCTCAATATATAATCTATAATAAGCATCAAAGAAACCTTCAGCTAAATGAGAACACTGTATCAAGTACGATCTCCCACCACAGGAAGGCCATGACCTCTGCAGTTACTGTCCTTCCAGCCCCTGCTCACAAGAAAAAGCAAGGCTGGTTCAGATGGGCCCAATTTTAACAACCATGGGTCCAAAATGATTGTGAGCCCTTAATGCTAAATCACCCCTAAAGAAATTCTTTGAAAACTAGTTTGCTTTTACTATTTGAGTAATATTTTACACCCTAGCAAAAATAGGAAACTTGCTAAATCTGCTAGTTATTGAGTGAAAGGCGCACGCATTTATCACATAGAAAGTCTTGTGTCACGGAGCATGCTAATCATGTGGGAAGCTCTGAAGTTAGAGAACTTCACTGTGGAGGGTTGTGATGGGCCCCTCGGTCGTCCCACTGTCTAAGGAGCCTCCAAACAGTCTACTTCTGAGTAGCTATCGAGGGCTTCACTCCTGCACTCGCTTGGAGGCACTTGTTCTCCGCTGTTGTTTGCTCAAGAGGAAGATGAGCCCAGAACCATCTCAGATCCACACAAGCTCTTGACTGCATGTCCACACTGAGCTCTGTCAAACCAGACAAGAGGGCAGAACCACTGGGGGATGCAGCCTTATTTTCTAAACAGAGAGAAAAAGACACTTTTAATTAATTCTGGCAGAATCATCCCTTCCCAGAACACAGTCTGCTTTTATTTGTGTCCAATGACTGTGTCCTTTTGCAAAGGGGAAATATGAACACAGAAGGAGACACGCACAGAAGTAAGACGATGTGGAAACACGAGGAGGAGATGGATCTGGGACTGAGTAATGGATCTACAAGCCGAGGACTGCTAAGCATTGTCAACTGAGAGAAGCTAGGCGGGGGCACCTGAGCCCCTGCTAATACCACCATTTCAGATCGCTGGCTTCCAGGACTACCAGACAATAAATTTCTGCTATTAGCCACTCAGCTCCTGGTGCTTTGCTATAGCAGCCTTAGCAAACTAACAACCCACTAGAGCTTTATTGCAAAGTCTTGGGGTCAAGCATGTTACAGAGCTCTGAATTTTTTCTCATTTTAGGAAGATGGCTCAGTGATTTTTTTCCCCCAATTATTATATAACATGGGGCTGGAGCAGGAACCATACTCAGATGTTAAATTCGTGCAGCCACAGATAAGAGTTTAAATCAAGCGCTATATATAGAAAGCCCATAAATACTTTCAAAGTCTATTCACATCAGGTTCAGCTCTCAAACAAATTTCCTGCAAACCCACACAAATGTTTGTAGTTTCCAGGTCTTTTCTGGCCATCAGAACTGCAGATAAAAGATAAAACTTCTAAATTATTTTGCAAATGATTTTTCTGAGAATTGAAGGAATACTTTTGTCCCTTTGTCTCCCTGAAGAATTCTAGGATGTCACAGGCATTTCTGATCGCAGGCTGAGTGTGACTGATGACATGGCATTAGGAGCACATTAAGTGTTGGGCAACTTTATACAGATGTACAATCTTTTATCTGGATTATGATAAAGTCCCATTACCCACAGCTAGAGGTGAGCATTACAGGGTATGTATTTTCCCACCTTGGCAGATAAATATAAGGTAGATACCCACATTTGGAATGCACAAACCCATGTACTACACCAAGAATGAAGTTTATGGAAGAAATGAAATTCTCATCACATTAAAGATCTTGGTTGACCCACCACCACCACAAACAACAGAGCCTGCTTCCTCATCTCCAGCGTTGGGCACACACTGGAGATTTTCCTGTGTCCGAATCAGCAAAAAAGGAGAGACATTTGGTTCTCTTTTTCCCCAATTTTAGATTTAAAATTTTTTTTATTAGTACATGTTTATAGTACATAATGATTACATTTATCATGGGGAGTTTGTACATGTACACAGCATGTTTAATTCTTTTTTCATCCCCTTCCCTGATCCTTCCAACTCTTGTTTTCCTTCCCATTTGAAAAAGCTTTATTTACTTTTTTCTTCTTTTTTCATTCCTTTTCCCTTTCCTCCCTCCCTTCTCCATCTCTTGTTCCCCTTCCCATTTGAAAAAAGTCTCGATACTTATTATCTTGTATTTTGTTCTTTATTTATATTTCTTGTATAAAAGAAACCATGTGATATTTAAACTTGTGTGTCTGATTTATTTCACTTGACGTTATGGTCCTGATGTGCATCCATTTACCTACAAATGCCTCAAGTTTATCCTTCTTTATGGTAGACTAGTACTCCATGGTGTATAAATACCACATTTTCTTATTCATTCATTTGTTGGTGGGACTATGAACTGTTTCTAGGATTTAGCTATTATAAATTGTGTTGCTATAAACATGGGTACACATGTATCACTGTAATATGATGACTTTAACTCTTCTGGGAAGATATCTAGAAAGGGAATGTCTTGGTCAAATGAAATTTCTATTCTTAAATTTTTTGAGGAATCTCAATACTTATCTCCATAGTGGTCGTATTAGTTTACATTCCCACTAACAACATAGAAGGGTTCCTTTATCCCTGCAGCCTTGCCAGCATTTGTTACCACTACATTTTTTAAGGATAGCCATTCTTTCTGGGCTAAGGTGGCATCTCAGTGTAGTTTTAATTCCCATTTCTCTAACGGCCAGTGATGTTGAATATTTTTTCATGTATTTATTGGCCATCTCTACTTCTTCTGTTGAGAAGAGTATTCATTCCAGTTGTCCATTTTTTTTAATTGAGTTTTTTATTTTGGGACGTATCTAATTGTTTTTTTTTTAGTTCTTTATATATTCCACACATTATATAGAGAAGAATAACTAGAAAACATTTTTTTCCAATTGTGTGGGTTGTCTCTTCACTCTGTTGGTTGTTTCCTTTGATGTGTAGAAGCTTTTTAATTTGATAGGATCCCATTTGTTGATTCTTGGTATTATTTCTTGTGCCGCTGAGGTTCTGTTCAGAAAGTCTTTGCCTATGTCTTTAAGAGTTGTACCTATTTTATCTTCCAGTAGATTAAGACTTTCTGTTTTAACATTTAGCTACTTGATCCATTTTTATTTTAGTTTAGTACATGGGTGCGATATATAGGGCCAGCCTCAATCTTCTGCATGTGGCGATCCAATTTCCCAGCACCATTTATTAAAGAGACTATCTTTCCTCCAGGGTCTATTTTTGGCCCTTTGGACATTTGGTTCTTGATAGTTTCGACCTGGTTAAATCTAAATCTGATAGAAATCTGAGGGCATCCAGGTCTCTTTTAATCCTCTCTTAAATTACTGGGTAATATAAAACTGGATATTGCAGGACTTCTCTAGAACCTAGCATAGGCCCTATAATCATTAGTAGGGTATTGTTCATGCAAGCGCACAACCCCTTGTAAAGGTGTATGTTTGAGGATTTAGAAGTTCATGCTAGCTAGATGATTCTGTTTTATGGATATACCTGTTTCTTCTTTCTCTGAAACCCTGAAGAAGAAAGAGTTAAATAATTATGGGGTTAAAGCATAGGCCACAGATTAAGATAATTTACTGGAAACAAAACATACCTCACTCCCATAACAGCTGTGGAGGTCAGACCTCTAGTACATTTAACAAACAGAAACCAAGGGTCTTTCTTTTACCTTTGCTCTATGCTTTTGAATTTCTATTAGACAGTAAGTAGAGCAATTTAAACCACTTGCCAATTATATAGCCAAATCTGTTTGATTTTCCAAATATGTTAATCTAGTATCTTCAAAATTTTTGGCCCACTCATCCCTGGTGTATCCTCAGTCACCGGTATACATGCATTCTTAGGCTCCCTTCCCTTTCCCTTCCCTTCTTCATTCATCTAGGCTCCAGACAGCCAGCATACTTCTTCCTGTCTTACCGTAACAAACTACTCTGTAATAAGCAGCTTTTCCATTCTCTGAATTCTTATAGTCATGACTATTTAGGCCATTCCTTTCCACTGAATCGTGTGCTATCTGTGTTTGTTCCTTTTCAAGAGGGCAAATCTTAACTCTCTTTAACTAGCAGAAAGCCACTTAAGGGAACTGCTCATATCTTAGGCTCCTCTGAATTCTCCATGAAACCCTGCACCAATTGAGTCTTCAAGAAATAGGTTTTGGTTGCTTGATTTCTTTCCAATCTTAAGGACATGTTAACTGTTAACTTCTTCCCAGGGTTACACATTGAGAAACACTGTCTGGCTGAGCTGTTAAAATGTGGGATTTTCAGCACTTTTATCTCATATAATAATGAGTAACCAGGCTGAGGATTTAGCTCAGTGGCTAGAGTTCTTGCCCCGCAAGCGCAAGGCCCTGAGTTCAATTCCCCGGCACCAAAAAAAAAAAAAAAAAAAAAAAAAGAAAGAGTAACCAGATACAGAGTATTTTCCACATAAATCACATTTCCTTGAACTTGTTTAATTCTCTTCACCTTTTCACAGTGTGGGAACTACAGGGTCATTTGCCAGTGTTAAGAAAATACGCTCAAAGAAACAAAAAGTAGGAGGAAAAAAAATTACATAGTAAATCTCATTACCTGACACCAAAATCTAAAACCATGGGCCACTTTTGCTTATCTAAAATCATGGACATGTTAGCTGACTTATGAAGTTAATATACCCTTTAGGGAGCCTTACATACTCAAATACAAAAGACACAAGAAATACTAATTTGAAGTCAAACCTAGGGAGAAAATAACAAAACAATTAATTCCAGAAACCCTGATTAGACTGCTAGTAGTCACTTATAAATTGAAGAGAGAGTTCACACTGAAAGAAATTGGGGGGGGTGTTGGGGACTTAGCTCAGTGATACAGCACTTGCCTAGCAAGCACGAGGCCCTGAGTTTGATCCCCAGCAACCCCAAAAAAAAAAAAAAAAAAAAAAAAGGATCCACAACTCATTGTGCACCATCATAAATTTTTTAAGAATTTTAGTTGCTTGAGTTCTCAATGTCATTTTTCAGGCTTATGTAGATTATGGCTGA
>PVJO010003201.1:0-55932 GCA_004026905.1 Hystrix cristata | reverse complement strand
CAAACCTATGAGAAAACCTTCATTGTAATTATTTTCAAATGTTTGTACAGCTGACACAGAATGAGACACTATGAAATAGTGATGACAATTATATCAAGTATGTGCACTGGTGGGTACAGCAGCATCACCACAGAGACGAGTGCTCTCTTCCCGCCAGGTCACTTAGGACACAGAAATAGAGCACTGTGGGTAATGTGGGAGGCACCTGGGTGTCCCCACACTTTGCAGCAACACACCACAGCTGTATTAAGGCATCAGTTTGAGACCTCCTTATCTGTGAGCACACATCCACAACCAGACATTTCCCACTTACACGTCAGAAATGGCAAACTGTGTGTGGATGACTATACATTCTAGGCAAATATCACTTATTATTTGCTATCTGATTTACATTCTATATCTTACAGTCTATCATTCTGAGCACATCCTAAAAGGTAAAAGGGTCCTATCGAGACCTCAAAAGAAGGAAAAAACTGCTCTCCTTCCATATAATCAGCAAAGATGTTCTATAGTACCAAAACGGTTTTGGTCCAGCACTTTAATGTGTATAGAAATACCGGATCCCGGTTAAACTGTAGACTGATTTTGATTCTGCGGGTGTAAGGTAAGCCCAAAGGATGTGCATTTCTAAGAGCTCACAAGGGGATGCAATACTGCTGGGGGGAGTGGCAAGGCTCTAAAGGAGATCATGGGCCATTAGAGAAAGAGGGGCTGGTGTACAAGATTGTGTGGACTCTCATAAAGAACTCAGACTCTAAACTTGCAAAGTTATAAGTAGATACTCCCCCAAAGTCACCTTTGGCTTTTTTCACTGGGCTAACATGGACCCCATCTCCCCCCGCCGACACACACACATCTTCTTAATGCAGCCTATTATTAACCCAAATCTCCTAAACCGTACAATGGTACTCACTCTGCAATGGTTCTTTGTAACCTGCTACATAAAGTCCTAACTATTGTACAAATTGTTGGGCCAGCTCTGGTGCTACCTGCCTTAAAATGCCGCCTTGTGTCTTATCTATTTAGCCAAGTGGAGCAACTTTGACTTTTAGTGCTCAGAGTACACCATGCTTTTTCTTCCACTAGAAATGTTGCTGCTCTTACCTGGCCTGTGCATGACCTTAAAGACAAGCTTGACTGCCTCTGTGATGACTTCCTAGCCCCCAAGCCCTGCTCCTGTCAGTAGAAGTCTATAGACACAGCCATCGTTTACTTATCTGTGCCTTTCTTCTTGGTCCGGAAGCTCCTTGCACGAGGGCCGTGTTTTGGCCACTTGCATCACATTCCAGTCACACACGGGTCTCAATAAAGACTTGCTTTCCATGGTGTGGCAATGGCCCTAAGGTGGGGTAGGCATTTGGGTACAGGGCCAGCAGGGTGAAGCAGGAGGGCTGAGTCTCCAGGTTAGTAGATGCTGGAAAATACCAATGTCTACAACACGAAACATACAGATTCCATATTCTGGGCCACACCCATTTGTATTTTTTTTCTATTTGTATTATTTTAAAGTGTAATAATGCAAAAAACAGAAGTCAACTGGATAGACATACAGAACCTTCACTTAAAATTTCTTTTTTTGTTTTCCTGATGTCAAGACTGAAACAAAAATCTAAAAAACTGAAAGGGAAGGATAATCTGCTGTTAGGGAGTTTGAACAAGAGGCAATTAATAAAGGATTAAGGCTAAGTGAAACCACAGCAGAACATTAACTACAACATGTTGAACACTGAAAAGCAGAATGGCAATTAGGTAGGAAAAACCCACCATGGGTAAAAGTCTCACCACATCAATGGATGGCTATAAGGGGCAGAACAAAGCTATTAACCAGCAGACAGACCTCTTTCTATAATACAGGCAACTCTAGCCTTAGAAAAAGCATGTAAGAAAGTCTAATTGACTTTGACCTCCAAGTGGCGAGAGCCATCCAGCCAATTCAGTTATACTAATGCACAAAGGCAGGTGAGGTGAACACAGACAGCTCACTTCCAGCACAGTACTGACAACTCAGAAAGCCACAGTCTCCAATGAACCCATGTCAGGACCACAAAGCCCTTGTGAACATCTGGAGGGAGACTCCCTTTCCTCATCTTTCTCACTTCACACTCACTGGGTACCCACTCAGTACCCAATGATGTTTTAAAAGATACCTAAAAGCAAGCTTTCTTACCATTAATCTAGTGTCAGTCACAACTTACATTCTAACCAAAACCAGTCATACTGAACAGTGGTAGGAGCTACTGTGCCCAAGAAAACAGAACTGTACTACCCTATAAAATCATGCCTACCCATGTAATTGTTATTTCCTCCCCTGATTTCCTTTGTTTATGGCTCCTAACCCTATCCCTAAGTATATTATCATCTTTGGACTTAGTTATTATGGTTATTCAGGCCTACCAGGCAGAGAGACAGGTGGCCACAGATGGTTGGGCAGGTCCCTGGCCCAGACCCTAATAAGCACTTGGTTTCCTCTGGTTGCCTTGGTCTTGCCAGTACCTACAGTGGGAGTGGTCCCCAAGGGCTTAGTATATATTTATTAAATAAATGAATGAGTTTCACCTTAAGGTTGGGAGGACACTGAGACTCTAGCTGGTACTCTCTCAATTTGGAGCTTGTCAATTGCTTTTTATGTTGTTTCTAGCCTATGCGTCTCCCCTCTTGTAAACAACAGAAACAAAACTAAATGTAAATGTATATAAGCACAATGACAAAGCAACTTAATTGTGACTCTGGTATGACCCAGAATTAGGCAGTCACAGGAGGCTCTTGGGAGGCCTTTGCCTGGGGCAGATGGAGAGGCTGAGGCAGCTCCCCGCCCAGGGAAGGGCTGTGGGTCGCACCACCACTCTTTTGTGCTGAATCTCACTATGGAGTTTTCCCTTAACTGGTTATTGCTAAACAAGTGCTGGATTTGTCATCAAAACTTTCAGTCCTGTGTCATGCTCAAAATCAAATTTTAATGGCAACATCCCTACAAAGGATGACTGCATCATCTCCAGGGACTCCCAGTCCTATACAGCTGACAGGACCATGACTTGTATCTTGTCACCTACCCCCCCAAACCCCTTGAACTCATTCTTAAGTGCATATGTGCATTCTCTCTCCCCTCCTTCTCCTGCCTCACAATATCCTTCAGCTTTCGTACTCTTTCTAGCTATTAAATTCTTTGTTTTCTCCAGAAACAGATAGTTGCCCTGGTACACACGTGGAAAAAAAAACCAATCTGCCTGGGGTGAGGGACTTCCCATTAATAAACAAAGAATTAAAAAAAAAAACTTAAAAATAGCTAGCAAAATTAGAAGACCTATTTTCCAGTCTGATTAATCTTAACAAATTAAGTCTTGTCTTGATAAATATTCTTATTTAGCCAGTGCTGCAACACTGTATATATTTTAAAGTAAATAAATCAGTGAAAACAAGAATAAAAGAAGGAAAAAATGACCTTAAAAATGATGTTAACTCAGGGCGAGGGGTGTAGTTCGGTGGGACAGTACATGCTTAGCAAGCCAGAGACCCCGGATTTGATCCCCAGCAACCTCCCGTAAAGAAAGTTAGCTCAACAAAATAACACGTGTAAGGAAAAAAAGAGTACTCCTCTGTGCCTCGTACAAGAGATAGTACCAAATATTTTCAATGAGAAAGCAAATTATTTTCAAGCAGTGAACAAGGCAAGTGACTTAAAACTGCCCATTCAATGAGTTACAATAAATAGTCACCCACATGTAACACCAGGCAGGACAGCACCAAAGAGAAATCTCATTTCTCATTAGGATAAATCACTCACTGAGTAACATCAGATCCAATCAGGACCCTGAAAATTTCAACAAAACAGAGCAAGAGAGAAAAAGTGGAAAACTTTTAAATGCCTTGAAGCCTACCACATGATTTTCTTTAATGGTGTCAGACTTTCTTCAAGTCTCAAGTGTGTCTATTTAGTGTGTCTAACTGCTCTGTTACATACTAGCCAAAATAAACTCCTCTGCTCTGTTAATTGACCTGGAAGGTTCAAATCCCTGCACAGCCAAAGGCTTCTGAAGATCACACCTCCAGGATGCTAAACATCCTCTAAGAATCTGTGACCAAAGTGCTCTCCCAATAGCATGACAGGATTTCCAGTCACTGACCTCGGTCAGAGGAGGTGGTTTGTAATTGCAAATGAGCCTCTTGCCTGCAGCAGGCCATATGAGTAAGAGCAGAGTGAGCAAGACTCTGGCTTACGTCACAGAAAACGGGGCTGATTTCTACTAAACCACTGACTCCACTTACTATGAAAAGTCTGTATTTCGACTTAGTCTGAAGTTCCAATGTTAACGGCTTCTGTGAAATGATATGTCATGTGCTTTTCCAGAAATTTCCATGTATTCTTCCATTTTCTAGAAGAAAAATTGATCCTTTGTTTTCAGAGATGATGTCAATCAGAAGTTAGACTTTTAGCCTTCTTCTAGTAACAGCTACTAGGATGAGTAAACAGCCCACATAAGTGTCAAATGAGAAAGTATACAGCTCATGATTACCTGATCAGATCCCATTACTGCTCTGACTGCTTGGTTTTGGTGACCACAGAAGGACTGGAGGGATGAGACGATCTACAAGATCTAAACCCTCTACTCCTAGAGGCGTAGGGAACAAAGCACCCTTTGATTTCAAGAGGGTTGCTGTTGCTTGTCCTCAGGCCTGACCCACCTGCCTGGTGGGTGGGACACACTTGCGCGCCACTTGCCTGCTCCCCATTGTCCGCCTGTGTCCTGATACCGAAAAGTACTGAGAAAAGTAGGTCCCCCACAAATATTTACTGTGGGAGAGGTGTGCCGAGTGATCCTCCCCTGTATGGCACTTGGAGTCCTTGGGGCCATAGTCCAAACAGACTCGGAAGATGATGGGGCGGGCAGGCTGCCGCCACTGCCCCTCAGGTGACTGGCCTGAGAAGCCTCCAGGATCCCGGATCCCAGGTGAGAGCTCAGTAAGCTTGCTCTGGGCCACCTGTGGGAGGAAAGCCCTCTGTGGAACTAGATGTTAGGACAGCATTAGCCCTGCACACACAATAAGGAAAAGATTTCCACCAAGGCTACAGAAAGGGCATATAAATGTCTTTATCTTAGATTCATCTGGAAAAGCCCTAAGCATAGACTGATGAAATAAACACTAACTGGAATCTAAAACACAACCACCAAAAAAACCCAAAACAAACAACCAAACAAAAACACAAAAACAAAAACAAAGACAAACCTCTGGCCTCCAAAGACAGCCCTCTACCAGGAAAGCTTTCTGTTTTAGCAACTGCCTCCAAGATGTCATCAGGACTTCCCATCACTGCCACAGCCACCAAGCACTTTGGAATATACTGTTTATATTCTTCCTGTGAGGAAATTCAGATAATCCCATCCCTGCCTTTGTATTTTGTTCATTTTGTATCTCTGTTATATGGCACTTCACAGAGAAAACAGAATGCCTTTAACATGTTTTAAAATGCATACTTAGTTGCAAAATGTGGTTCCAAAACACTTTTTAAAATTAAAAAGGTAAATTTTCACAAAAATAATAGTAACAAAAAAGCTTAAGAAAACCACAACATCTATAACTGATAACCACCCTTACTTCTTTTGTCCTAATTAAATAAAAAAGCATGTTTTTTTTCCCTGCACGACTTCACCATCATCTCAGATTCCTATGGGAAACAGTTCACCTTTTCTTCAGACTTTTAAAAAGTTCCTCTGATGTAAGTTTAGTTGTTTGCTTTCTGTGTTTGATTGACAGAATCTAATTCAAATGCATATAGATAATGCACTTTTCAATGTGAAAGTGTTTTATTAAAGAATAACTCAGATTAGACTATAGGCTTTGATATTTCACAATGTCGAAACATTTTCACTGTTACAGACTTCCAGGGATCTAATTCAACATGTAATGCTATTAAGAATATTTTGTTGAAAGTAACGTGGCTTATTAATATGAAGGTGTGGCCCATAGGTATGTTTATTTCAGGCTTTGGCAACACACAGATATACACTAGCTCACGAACTAACAGTTTATGAATCATTGTCAAATGAGATGGTAAAGAAACAGAAAAATCACGTGTTACTCATAAACTATATCTGCATGTATGAGTAATGATAATGGGAAAGGACAGCAAAACCTAAGGGGAAAATTCAGCTGGAGATGTTCTGGGCTTTCATTTCTGTTCTACAAACAACAACAATAATAAATGCATTTAGTATAAAGCAGGTAAGCCAAATACTGAGAATAAAGATTTCTGTCATTATCATCCAAAACTTCAATATGAACCACAAATCATTCTCCCAGAAAAACATTTCATAACCTAAAATGATATTTAATTTAAAGCCATGTACAACTAGTATCTCCTCTCCGGTGAGATTTCCAAGTCAGAAATATTCATAGAATAGACACCTAACACAAAACACAGAGGCAAACACAAACTGTTTCCTCTCAAAACAGTGATTTCTAAATCAGAACAACATATTCATAAATATAAATGGTCTACATTTTCCATTAATGTCAAAAAGATAAAACCATTTTGCTTTCATTTGGAGAAGAAAATTGTACATTCTTCTAAACAGTCCAGACAGATAAGAAAACAAATAATAGAGAATCAGAGATCAGATCACAACTCTTTTCAAGTTTGTCTACCATCCTTTCTACATATAAGAAAGTATCTAACTCTTGCTAGTCCCAAACACCAAAAAGTTTTTATAATGAAAACTCCTGCTAATGCCAGTGATATAAACAACAAAATCAAACTCTGTGCCCACAAATGTTATACATCAACACGATGAATGTATAATAGTGCGTTTGTTCTTACCTATAATTTTCTTCAAGGCTCGTGTCTTGCAAAGGGCTAACGTTGCTGAAAATCTACCCGCGTGACCCGGGGCCTCCCTTGCCTTGTCTCCTGCCTTCCTGTTTCGAAGCAGTGTCCTCACACTCCTCAGATATGTGTGGTTCACCAGCAAGTCTTAACACAACTGAGAAGGAATGCCTAGTGCGTGCTACTTATACTGATGATTCACCTCAATGACAGCTAGAAACAAATGCTGGTGGAAAAGGGAGTTGAGTCAAGCTCCACCTTTATCAAAAGGATTAAGTAACTCCACCCAGATCAGCAATTAGCAGAGCCCTAACATTAAGTTACCCGCTGCTGTTCCCACAGCATCTCTTCTCCAAGTGACAGTTTTCACAAGTGCAAGCAGAGCCACATGGCTTGTGAACAACTGTAAGGCTTGCCTGCGCTGTCTGCTTACTTAAAGCTGCTTCAGTGTCTGGACAGCAGGCAGTCTGCCGGGGAGGGGCCAGCCCTTCACCTTCACAGCTAACTCAGTTTCTGTGCTGTTCCTGAAAGGCAGGCTCCACACCAGGCAGGCTGCAGGCCACGACTTCCCAGCCCTCAGAGAGTTTAAAGCCTTGAAAGGGAAAAAATAAAAAGGAAGAAAAATACTAACTACAACACAACAGAACCAAAGGGGAGGACCTGGTGCCGTATTAGACAGCCCCAGGGTACAATTCCAAAATCCCCGTTTTCAGGTTCCCAGCTATGTGCCCTCAAGTGTGATCAGGGGCACTGAAGGACACTGGAGGGGCCTCACCTGGTCCTCTGGGGCACTGTGTCCTCATTTCAGGGTACAGTTTGGCAACCTGACCACCCCCGACTGAACTCCCATGAGCAACCTGAAGGTGTGCTTTTCCTGTGGCTTGTGACTGGTATTATGCGACTTCTCTTTTCTCCTGCTTGAGGACAACACACCCTCCTCTGCAACCCTTGTGGCACTCCCCCATCCTATCGCAGCAGATGTGGCTGAGATGGGCGATGTTCCCACTTGCAGCCCAAAGCTCTCTACCTTCACTCAAATCTGGAGGCTTGTTCATTCATGTAGTGTTCCTGTCCTATCAGCTGAGAAAACCTACAAACTAGACTTTCAAGTTCCCACCTGTGCTCAGTCCCTGGGATGCTTAGAGTGGCAGAAGACAAACATCACCGGAGGAGCCAGCGGCCCCTTGCGGCTCAGAGGATGACTGAAGCTTCGTGGAGCATTCAGGCACCAGGTTACAACTAGAGAACTCACATCCTCACTGAGACAGGCAGACAGTGCCAGCTATGTTCAATCTCATTCTCAAAACAATCGAAATGCCTCTCTGTTTTAGTCTACAGCAGGTAAGTTCACACAAGCACTAAACAGACTACATTTAAGAGCAAGAATGCCATTTTCTTTTATTGTATCTAGTGTTATAAAACTAAAATGCAATGAATCAGATTTGCATGCTAGTTGGAAGTTTAAAAAAAATAAGAATCACAATACACTACAAGAAAATATACCTAAGTAAGAAAACATACCTAAAGGTTTTTTTTTTTTTTTTTTAACAAGTTGCCTGTCCTCTTAAAGACAAAAAACCCAATATTTCCCACTGAGTAGTACCTAACTGTGATGGGCTGAATTCCAAAATTCGTATGCTGAAGTCTTAACCCCAGTGCCTCAAAACGGGACTGTATTTGCAGATAGGCTCTTTAAGGAGATAAGTTAAAATAAGGTCAGTGGGGTGGACCATCCTCCAATGAGACTGTGTCCTTGTAAGAGGGAAGTCAGCAAACAGATGGGCAGAGGGAGATCAGGAGAACACCGTCATCTGCCAATTCAAGGAGATGGGCTCAGAAGACAACTTGATCTCAGACTTCTAAGCCTCCAGAACTGTAAAGCCAAATACAAAAGAAAAGAATGTGTGGTATTTAAGGAATCTAGTTGTGGCACTTTGTTATGGCAGCCCCAAAAAACGAATGCACTAATTAAATGGTCGTACCATTACAAGCATGAATATAAAACTGAAGACAATTTGGATTTCTGATTACTAACCATTCTCACATAACCACACACTTCACTTTCAAGAAGCTTACTCCCTCCCTGTTCAGTGAGGCTCTGCCTTGAAAAACACACAGAACAAATCTCATTCTTGAAGGAAAAATGTTTGATTTTTTCCAACTCCAACTCTGCCTGCTGTTTTAGTCAAGCTTATTGAACAAGTGGTTTGCACCTACTTCTCTGTCACCTACATCCTTCTCCCTGACTCACAGATCAGCTTCTGCTAAGCCTACATTAAAAAGCCACTGAACCTAGGCAATGACAATCCTAGCACTAAACTAAGAAATGTTAACGGCACGGGGAATGCCAGAAGTCTCAGTTCAGTTCTTCTTGTCTAAAGGAGGAAATCTGGGCCTGATCACAGTAGTACATGATGAATAACCAGGCGCCAGCGTGGATTCAAGATAAACATCCAGTCCCCATCCAATGCCACTAATCCTGAGCTCAGTACTCCACTAACTAGGAGAGCCAGGCCGCATCCTGGTAGCCTGATCTCCCTAGTATCCCCAACTGAATAGTGCTAACACTTAGGCTACAGTAAAGAGACAGGAACAGTTGTCGGTGGCACACAAGACTCAGCACTCTGGGAGGCTGAGGCAGGAGGATGGTAGTTTCAAACCCAGCCTGGGCAACCCTAGTGAACTTGGTGAGACCTGATCTAAAAAAAAAAAAAAAAATTTTTAAAAAGAGTTGCCAGTATAGCTCAATGTGAAGTCCCTGGGTTCAATTTCCAGTGAGAGAGAGAGCAAGAGAGAGAGGGGCAGGCATCAGTCAGTCTAGTTTTAACCTCACACTACTAACATTCTGAGGCCAGTTCATTCTTGGTTGGGTTAGGGGGTGAGGGAGGTGCACATCCTGTGGGCGTTTAACAGCATCCCTGGTCCCTATCCACTGGGCAGCAGCTGAGGACTATGCACTTGAGAACCACTGGCTTAAAAGCATAGGATCTAGTGCATGGCAAGGAGTTGGAGGCCTTGGAGAAGAGTCTGAAAGCTGCTTCTGAAGCAACATGGAAGAAAGAAGGGCAAGTGCTGCTGCACACAGGTAAGGATCAAGGGAGTGAAAAGGATAGTTATAGTATTTCCCCAACTAAGAGGTGCTGCTTTGTGTTTTATTTTTCCAAAGAAGCAGAAGACAAAGTCATAGGCTGGGGTGAAGGGATTAGGGAGCGAGTTAAGAATATTGAAGTCTAGAAAAAACAGAGTACAAAAGGGACCAGTGCTGGGCTATGTCATGTGATGCCAAGGAGCACCAAGGGTCTGATGGAAGAGCTGATAAACTGAGAGAAGCCCCAGTAGGTTCTCCCAGCAAGTCAAAGCATCTGAAAGAAGGTGCTAAGGCTGTGTGAGAGTAACAAGAGTGGCCCAAATGTGCTGAGGACTCCAAAGTCACTGGTTAGTGACAGTGCACAGTAGCCTAAAGTAAGGACACTGACGACCAGGAAACCTGCTTGCAATCTACGGCAACAGAATAATCAAGAAAGACTAAGAAGCAGGTTATCGATGAGAAGGAAATGAAGAGGCTATGATCTAAACCATCCCTTGTGTTAATCAGCTTCCTATGTCTGTGACAAAGTACCTGAGAAAAACAGTTTAAGAGGAGGTAAGGTTTATTTCAGCTCATAACTTGAACACTATAAGCAACCTTAATGTTCAATCACAGAGAAAATAAATTACAGACATCTATAGATTCATGTCCTCAGGAATATTTTAAAACATGACAACACAAGTAAAAATATGTAAGTTATAAAACAGCATCTAACATCGCAGCTTTTAGAAAAAATTAATATGCTTATATGTATATATTTTTACAACTTATGAGTCTTCATCTCTATTTCCAAGGTGAAAAAAAAATCAAAGGAAAATGTAATTAGCATCTTGGAAAAGAAGGGAAAATGGAACAGGAGAGGTTAGTGAGGGAAGGACAGGACAGGGAACCAGGAAAGTCAAGGGTCAGGGGCCATACAAAGGGTGAAGAGGTACATGCTGAGACAATAAAAGCTTCTGGATTTGACAAACAGGAAGGTGCTGGCACTTCAGTTACACAATGTGGGGAGAATGCAGGTAGCAAAGGGAGTGGAGGAAACAGTCTTTATTGCCAATGACCAGAACCCTCACCGATCAAGGAGGGGCCACTGGAGGGACACATGTAAATACCCAGGGTGGGTCTACCAGAAGTCTAGCAAAAGAGAGGCTGCCTTCATTCTCATTTATTGCTTTTGGGGATACCCTCGTCCAAATTTCAAAATACTGTTAAGAGGGGCTGGGGGTTTAGCTCAGTGGTAGAACGCTTGTCTAGCAAGCACAAGGCCCTGAGTTGGATCTCTGGCACCACTCCCCCCAACAAAAAAGAATTAAGATTTGTTATGTACATGTACCAACTCCTCACAATTAATGTAATCATTTGTACACATAAAAATAAAAGCTATGAAACTAAAAAGAAAAGTCAGGATGTTCCTATAATTCTATACTAATACAACTAAACATACATCTTTAGATGGCTCCTAGCACATATTCCCAAACAATTGCTCATTGTTTATTATGCTTAGAAGATTGGATGGTTTGTGGGGTTTTATGAAATACCACAACAGGCTCCATTGAATTAATATGTTCCAATGAACATACTGAAAAGCATATGTAAAAAGGTAATTAAATTCCAGGTAACATAACCACAAGGAGTCAGAAAAGCACAAAGACAGACTTCAGTCAATACAGTATCTTATTAAGAACAAAACGTTGAATACTAATATGTATTCAAAGATAGTTCAATTTTTGTAGTTTGCTTGTATTCTTAATCTTAAAATTTTTTAATTAGTGAGATTATCTTGATTATGAATTTACCCATTCTCTGAAAACTTAAAAAATCATGTTTTAAAAAATGTTATAAATGACCATAAATGTTCACCATAAAGTACCTCGCACCATCTAAAGAAAGTTGTAGAATTACATCAAATTCACAAAGGACTGTAAGGAAATAAAACAAAATGGCATCCAAATATATCTCTTATGGATTACTGGATTTACAGGTAGACGGCTTGTGTTTCGTCTGCTTTAATAAAACAAATTTATTTAAAAAGTGTGAGGAATGTACTGCCACTTATTTAAAAAGAATGAGTAACTACATGAAAAGAATCCAAATGCTTAGGGGGAAAAACCAAGTTTCTCTGTTTTGCTCAAATTCAGCTACAGTAGAAGAGAAACTAGGACATGCAGAGGGGGAGGAATTAAATTGAACAAAACAAGGATGACATGGCACAGGCAAAAATCTTTACGTAATTCAGGCAAGGTTTGCTGATTCTAACACTAAGCCCTGAATTTCCTCCCAAGGTCTTAAAACAGACCCTCTTAACTTGGTTTTAGTCTTTTCTTCCAATGATAGAACCAGAAACGACAATACAAGGTTTACATGATTGGATAGGTTCATAGATCAAATCTCTAGTAATTTTTCAAAGCATCTGAACAGAAAGTGATTTCACCAAGAAAAAGGTCTGTTGAACCTTTAAATGCCATTCAGTAAACAAGACTGTGTGCCTCCTCTGCTTCAGCCCCTAAGACCCAAAATCCTCATCCTTTACCACATTTATAACTTGGCAGCTTCCAGGCAGTTTCTAATTTAGGAAATGTTCCATTTATAGGGCAGTTACCTTGGATCCTGGACACACTGTCACAGGGAAGAAACACTTCAGCCTTACTGGTGCCTCTCGGTACCCCAGCCTACAAAGACTATCTAAATGCAAACCATTCCCAAAGGCAGCTGAACACTGGCCTGTCTTTTGAGCACCATTCTCAAGTACCTCTGTGTCCTTCCAACTCAACTTAGAGGTCTAAGAAGCACCTGGGACCTAACCTGAACTTGGGTTCTGCCTCCACACTATTCCCCAGCTACCTTCTCACCTCGGTGGCCACCAGCCAGGCAACTGTTCACCACAAAATTTTTTGACTCTGCTTTTCTTGCTCATATCCAGTTCATCAGCAGGCCAACAGGACTCCATCTCCAAACAAATGTCCAGCCATCTCCTCCTCTCCACCCTGGACATCACCAACATGGTGTTCAAACCATCCTCTCTCACCCAGCCTACTGCAAAAGCCTCCTACCTAACTGGCCTCTCACCAGCAACAGTAAATCACAGCAAGCCACGCCCCTTTCTTGCAAATCTCGAGGTCCACTTCCTACAACCTCAACTCTAAACACGCAAATTCCCCACAATGATCCACACAAACCTAAGGCAGTCAGTCTACAGCCTGCCCTTTAAACTCTTCTCTACCAGGGTCTCCACTGCCCTGCAGATTCACCTGCCTCTTCCTGAATGGATCTTTCCCAAATCTAGGCTGGCTCCCTCTCTTCTTCTGACAGGAGCTCCAGGAGTCTGTAAGCAGATGGGAAAATAAACTGGCCTACTTTAGGAAAGAAGATTGGTAAGACAGACCAAACACATTTAAATCCTAATATTTCTTGATTTAGTAACCCTATTTCTTGGGAGGCAGCATAAGAACAAAATCCAATTAAAAACAAAAAAATGTTTTGCACAGATAGTTGCAACATATTTTCTCTCATATGAAAAACTGGAATCCTAAACAGGCCATGATTAAATAAGACACTGAACAGCTATATCACATATTGGATGAAGTGATGAAAAACAGACTATATTATGATGCCAATGACAAAAATATACACTTGTTCACAAAATACAAATAAAACAAAATTGGTAGAGTATTAAATGTGATCGATGTTCTTTCTGTTGCTGTTTGCTTTTTAACTTTTTTTCAGACTTAGAAACCTGACCTTTACAGAGAGAAAAACTCCTTCTTATCTTTAGCATGAGCAAATAATGATATAAACAACTGTTAGAGTTGGGGACAGTAGTGCACACCTCTAATCCCAGCACTTGGGAGGCTGAAGTAGGAGGTTCACCTCGAGTTCAAGGCCAGCCCGGGCTACACAGTGAGTTCAAAACCGGCCTGAAGTACATAGTGAGACTTTGTCTTAACAACTCCCACCAAAAAAAACAACAACAACAACAACAAAAAAAAACTTTTAGCTTTCCAAGTCACCAAAGAAAAGAAAGAGTACTACTCTGCCATAAAGAAAGATAAGCTTCTGTCATTTGTAGGAAAATGGATGCACCTTGAGTCTATTCTGTTAAGTGAAATAAATCAGACACACAAAGCTTAAATATTAATGATTTTTCTTATACGAGAAACCCCAAATATAAATAAAGAGCAAAATAAAAAATAATGGGAAGTAGGGACATAGAGCTTTCTCAAACAGGAAGGAGATCAAGAGATAGAGGGAGGTAGGCTGAAGGGGAAGGAAAGAGGATGAAAAAACGGAATTAAGATGTGTTATGTACATGTACCAACTTCACACAAGGAATGTAAACATTATATGCTGCAAAGATACACACACAAAAAAAGGAAGAGGAGCAAAGAGATTGGACGGAAAGGAAAGGGGGTGAAAGAAAGAATTAGGATATATAGGTACATGTACCAACTCCACACAAGGAAAGTAAACATCATGTACTACACAAATATATACTAATTTTTAAAAAGCACAAATTTGAAACTAAAAGCTTCCATTCAGCAATATATATAGTAAATCAAATGAGAAAAACATATGTAACATGACATGAGTGAAATTCACTATTTTACGAAGAATTCTTAGAAACTGCCTAAAAAATTAACAACATAAAGGAAAAATGGACAAAAGGGTGCAAGTTAGCACTTCATAAAAGAAACACAAATACCTGACCTCACTAAATAAGAGATATCTGACCTCACTAAATTAAAAACATGAAATAACATGTTTCCTCCTTTCTCTCTGCAAAGATAAAAAGAACAACAAAAAGGGGTAATGTTGAATAAGGGGAAAGGGGTGGCCTCATCACCTATTGGAGACAGTGGGTATTAGCATAAGACAGGGTTGGGGGATAGCAACATTGTAAATGTTCATGTCTTTTCACGCTGGAATTCAGTGCCAGAAATTTACTACAGAAATAGTCATGGATGTATCAATAAAAAACAAGGAGTTTAAAAACACAGTAGGTTAACAAACATATCAACTGGGGGAAAACACCAAAGACATGTTTGACCAGTGCTGAGGATAGCACACAGAGAAGGCCTCACAATAATCAAAGAATTTTAATTAATATGCTGGAAAAATCTGGGACGGAATCAGGGCATCAAAACAAGTATAAGCTGGAATAAGAAAAAAGAATTGAAGGCCTAAGAGGAGAAGCCAGAATTTTTAACCTCAAAACTCACAGCACTCTGAAGCTTCTTCCACAAGGAAAAAAATGGGATGTGGTTAGTGGCAACTTTATTGTTAATTTGGTAGGAAGGAAAAGGTTGGAAATCTCTGCTGCCTGCTCCTCAACCTCTACTCCATTTCACCTTAACTTTCTTTTTTTCTCTTGTGCTCACAAATTTACACACAAACATACAGAGTGAGACCATGTCTTGCTTCTAAAACTAGATATATACACTTTGCTCCATCTTTCTTCTCATTCATCAAATTCTCATGGAAAGTCCTCCAAAGCCAATCTTAATATTGCTCTAATTCTTTCTGCTGGGTGGTTGTATAATATTACATGGTACAAATATTCCATAATTTGGCCATTTTCAACTGACTGGCATTTATATTTTCAGTATTTTCCCAGTATAATGGCACAAAGAATATTCATATACACAGAACTCTACATTTTTTTTTCCTAAAAGACAAATATACAAGACTACTGAGGAGAAAAGTATACTGAATTTTTGTGTGTGTGATACTGGGGATCAAACTCACAGCATTCACACCAACTACATCCTCAGTTCTTTTTCTCTTTTTTGAGACAGAATCTCGCTAAGTGGCTAAATTCCCCAGAATGGGCTCAAACTCATGATCCTCCTGCCTCAGCCTCCCAGAGTGCTAAGGATTATAGGCTGGGCTGCCACATCTGGCCCAGATGACTTTTTATTGTAATATACATTGCCAATGTATACTGCACATTGCTTTACAAATAAAGCCATGATAATGCACATCTACATCAGTACTACTATGAGACTACCTCTCCTACTACCTCCTTGCCAGCAAGGAGTGTTACTCTCTGTTGTTACCAGTCTGGTGGTTTTTAAGTAATGTTTCTTTGTTTCAACCTGCCTTTCCCCAGCAAATAGGAACTGAGGGTTTGTGCATATATTGAATATGCAGTCTGAAACGCATTATTTATATTTATATTATCTATTTTTCCTGAGTGGTGTTTTTCTTATTAATTTGTAAGTCAGTTGCATGTTACAGACAGTAGCCCTATGTTGTAAATTATAATTACTCTTCCACCATCTACTGATTTAATCATATATCTTTCATCACAAGTTTTTAAAATATAAATTCAAAATATAGGTTCCTTCACGTTGCTTGTAGCAGATCTTACCTAAGAAGTTTCTCCATCACTCCAAAATACATACAGTTTTTTATATTTTCTTGTAAAATTTGAATTGTTTCTTTACATTTAAATTTTTGAAGATGCTGGGATATATTTTTGATGAGAATGTAAGATAGAGGTGTGTGTCATTCCTGCCTCCCTCACGCTAGATGAACAGATGATTACTCTGCACCATCTCTTAGATAACATACTTTTTCCTCAAAAATATGGAACTTATCTTTATCTTATTTGTATATTAGCTCCATCTCTTATTCTTGGAACATCTATTTGGTTCCGCTGAATTATTTCTTTACATGTATATCAACAGCATGTTGATTTGATCACAAAAACCGTCTTAGCATATGTGATTACCTCAGTCAAGTGTGTGCTCACTGGTTTTCCTTCTCACATTCATCTTGCTTCTTCTCCAGTACTATGCATTTATTCATCTAAAAAATTTTTCCACTTTGGAAATTCTAGTTGGAATTGCAATAAATTTACTTATTAATTTTGGAATGCATTCATGTATTCCATATTTTCATTTCCCTAGATTTTATTTCATATCCTTCGCTGAGAAGGATACAGGATAATATCTCAACTTCTTCCTCTCTTTCCAGGTGGTTGTATGAAAGAGAGGAAAGATCATTTCTGGAAACTTGTTATACTGACAATTCATTCTAACAGTTCCAGAATGTTTTCCTCTGGAGGCCCTTGGTATTTCTAGACATACAAACATTTTGTTGAACCTCTAAGATTAAATAATAACTCTAAAAGATGACACCTTTGTCTAATTGCTAATTGAAACAGTTTTACATTTTATGAACTGTCATTGAGATATATGTATAATATCTTTTTGTTTATTTTTACCATTTTGCTGTTTCAGATTATATAGGAGCTGCTGCTAAACTATCAAACAGTTTTCTAGTCTCTACTGCCCTGGTCAGACACTTTTTCCTTTAATATGTTGGAACAACAATGGATGGTAGTGACAGGAGTTCCTAATGTTTAATCCCTCCGGATTTACTGGGAAAAGCTGATTACAGTGCATTTGCCTCCTGATGCATTCAACAGTCTATGTGTTAATAAATTATTTTGAATTTCTGTGTTTGCTTGCATAAAAAATTGGCCTATACTTTCCTTCTTTAAAATTTATAGGCTTAAATTTATGCTAGCTCTATAAAATGAACTGGCAACCTTTCTATATTTTACTATATCTTATAGTAGTATAAATGACACCGAAGTTTTCTGTTCATTAAAGGTTAGAAAAACTCAGCTAAAAATCCATGGAATTCTGATGCCTTTTTCAATGCTAACTTTCAATCACCTTTCCTAATCTCTTCCACAGTAACTAGTCTATCCAACATTACCATGTTTTATAAATCAATTTTGATAATTTGTATTTTACTAAGAAATGAGCCTGATGTTCTCAAATGTGCGGCTTAGGGTTGTGTGTAACATTTTCCTATAAAGTCTATTAATCCATCCTATATCCCCTTTCTCCTATTTTCTATTTCTAATCTCTCTTTTCCTCACTTAGGGCGATGGGAGTTTGTTATCGGTCCTTCCAAATAACCAACTGTTGGATTTATTTAACCTTTAAATTTTCTATTTTATCTCTTATTTTTATCTGTTAACTCCTCCATCCTAGTTTTATTTTCTATTTGGTTTGTTTCCTAAATTATTATGATGTATATTCCGTTCTTTTAATATTCATCTTCTTTAATACTGAAAGCAGTTTCCCTTTCTAGGTAATACATTCTACACATAGTGCATTTTCATAAAGAATAAGAACATAAAATACTTAAGAGGAAAATTTTAAGAGCCATAGGCAGGTAAGCAATGGAGCTAACACACTAGTTGGCAGGCTCAGAGAGAGGGGATTGACAGGCCAGCTGCAGGGGCAGGGGTAGCTGTCTCCATTTCCTGAGCACAGGCCAAGTCTAAGCAAAACTTCACCATCTCTCTATCACACTGTCAGCTTTTTACCCTGTATTTCACATTCTGGAAAAGTGATTGGTTTCACTTACAGGTTTAAAAACAGAAACACATAACTACCACCAAAATAAATCTTGCAGTCAATATATATTTAGCCCAGTCGTGAAACTTCCAGCTGTAGTCAGGACAATCTTTCAAAGCTCAGCCTACCCCAGGACCTTGGATAAATTTGTTAATCTCACTACTAGGAGTGCATGAGTGCAGACTAATCCATAGGAGTGGCATTTGGAGCACCTGTTGATACCTAACTCTCAGGTAGTCAGAATTAATCATTTCGAACCCATTCCCTTTCCCAGTTCAGCAATGTAGATTGCAGGAAGCGATCTCCATGTGACAGCTTCAGATGGCAACTCTCAAACACTGATGCTGTAGTGACCGAGAGGGTTTCCAAGTCCCAGGGTGGAGTAGGAGGCTCTGACCTAATTAGAAAACTAAGGCCAGAAGCAAAGCTGCTACTATTTCCTTAATCTTCACTACAGAGGATTTCTGAGTCTTAAAAGGTCCTAACCTGGCCTGGGGCACTTGCAAATGACACTCAAATAAAATCACAATCATTTATGTTCTACTAATTCAGAATTATTTTTATAATCTGCAGTTTGGACTCACACTTCCATTTTTAGACCCTGTAACAACAGGCTGAGAAAGAGGCTCATCCTCCTATGGGAACACATTTTAGAAGGTCTGACTCATATGTAAACAACCAACATGCTAATAATTTATCTGTTGATTAAAGAAAATACATATTTCTATTTGGGTTGCTCATCATAAGTCTTTTTAGAAAGCAGAACCCAAAGGAAAATTTTAGTATCTTCGATTTTTTTTTTTTTCACTTTGTTCCTGAATACTTTCCCCCGGGGAATCCCAGTAAGTAAAATGTTACCATTAAACCTTCGCTATAACAGGAACTCTGGTGACAGGAATTATCTAATATTCCCCAGGGTTTCCAAAACCAGTAAGGACATAATATATCCCTTTCCTTTAGGCCATGTACACTTTTTGGGGGGGCATAATTCCACCTTATGTAAACAAAATACACAAAAAACCAACAAAAAGCTGAACTGTATTACGCATCGTGTATAGCCTGACCACCAGCAAGATGTCAGACATTACTGCACATGAATGAGCCCAGAGGCAAGTCAAGGGTGGGGACTGCACCCTGCAGACATCATTCAGAGATGGACAAGGTTATTGAGGCTACTAAGTCACAAAAAACGTTAACAAGGTGGAATGAGGCTATCAAATCTCTTAGAACCTACAGGTTGGATACTTTAACATAGTCCTAGTGTACTAGAAATAAGACTCCCAACAACTCCCCTCCCCTGACCTTCCTACTTAACTCACTCTGCAGGAAGGAAACATGACTCTAGGACTATGAACCAAACAGAACCAAAGACTGCACTGGCTGTAACCAAGCACTTCTTCCAATTTTCCAGGAAAACCCTTTGATACAGGGTATTTGGTTGACCCCCTAGTTTTCTTTCCTCCACAGCACTCTGGTTTTTATCTGTAAAAGTAAATGGAAAAATCTCTGTTTTCCAAAGTTTGATGACAGTCAGCTACTTACATGGTTAAGAAATTACCTGTTTGGGCCAGTCAGACTTTCCACATAATCCCTATATTATCCTTTGAAGTATTTACATTTTACTTTCTGGTGGAACTGTTTCTAACTATTCCCATTCTTAGCAAACAAGTACATGCTAAAGCTTAAAGAGATGGGAGCAGATGGCAGAACTGAAGTGTGTTTTCTCAATGTAAAAGACAACCAAGGGGGAGGGGGAGAGAAAGAGAGAGAGAGAGACAGAGAGAGAGACAGAGAGAGAGACAGAGAGACAGAGAGAGAGACAGAGAGAGAGACAGAGAGACAGAGAGACAGAGAGATTCATCAAGAGGCTTACGTGTAGGACCCATGGGAGGACCCATGGCCTTAGGCTCATTCTAGGCTGTCTTCACAATACTGCAGATGGTGTACCATGATGCCCTAAGGAGGCGTCCAGGTGGGAATACAAGTGGTTTTGCCTGCATGTTTGTGATGTCAAAGGAGCACAACACCACCGAGCCTCCCCAAGTATCCACATGCTTATCACCTCCAATCTCGGCCAGTAACTCTGCCACCTGTCACTTCTATAGCATACTGTTCCTTTCCTTTTTTAGTGAATGATTTCTCCCACATATTTCAAGCTATGATGCCAGATCACCATGCATAAACTACGCGTCAGCAGAGATGAACTTGCTGCTCTTCCGGCAGTTTGCTGTCTGCCAAGGGCTCACACCCATAAACAAGAGGTGGGGACCCAGTGCAAACACAGCTCCACAAACAGCAGAAACTGGTTATGTTTGACCGGAAACATTGGTGTAATCTTCAAACTGACTTTGTGCAGCTTAGTCAAACTGTGGTGGAGGATTCCATAGAGCCTTTATCCTATGTTGAGGAGATCATCTTTCATTCCTCTGAGAATGGTTTTATTTCCAACAAGAGGCGGGAAAGGAACTAAGGAAGTCTTCACACAAAAGCTGGCATTGGAACCGGGTCCTCTCTGGGAAGCAGAGTTCTTTTAGACAGAGAGAAGGAGGAGCCAACACCAGCATTCCCAGGCCCAGCCCACCGCACAGAGGAAAACAAGGAACCCAGGTATGAAGCAGTGGAAATGTATGTGAGGAGAATTGGGCTGGAGCAGAATTTATCAAAAGATTCTACCTGAATACCAAAAAACAATGGGACCCTTTTTTCCTTTCTTCCTTACAGTAGTTTCTATCATTTCTCTGCCTCTTCAACTAATGACTAATAGGCCTGAAATTTCAAGATTCTACTTCCTACATGTTTTCTATTCTTATTCCACTCCAACTAATGTAATCATCCCATTTCCCCTTTGCTTCCCAATTGTCAACACTCCACAGTTCCTATCAGTAGCTTCTCTGCTCCTCTCTCCTTCTCCCTTCCCCTTTCCCTGCCCTTACTACTTCCCACAACCCTCTAGTCAAAATAACCCATGCTACTTATGATTACAAAACAAACTTTCAAATATTTTTACTAAAAACATTTCCTCTAAATATAACTTTCATAATTTTGAGAAAGGACAAATATTTGTGCCAGGTGATTATATTTACCTTCCTCTAATCTCTGTTATTCCTTCTGCCCTTTGTGATCACAAGACTGCCAGGGGGTGTTTTCAGGATGTTACTGCTCACACTCCCACTGACCCAGCACTGCCAACTACTAGCTGCCTAGTGACCATAAAGCCATGTTTGTTCATTATGAATTAAAAGGACTAATGATTGAAACAGCAGAAATGCAGGTCGTAATGAAAAGGATACAAATAATTGACACTATATTGCTTGCTGTCCTTGGTAGAACTTAAATATCTTGTGGTTACTGATAAAATAATATTTATTCAATAAGTTTAACTCTCTACCTGTTGAGAATGTTCAGAGTATGTTGGGTATTTGCATCTGAAATGCATTCTACTTGATTATGGTATAATGCTGAGCCACTCTTTTCCTTTTATTTTTATTTATTTATTTTTGGTGCTGGGGATCGAACTCAGGGCCTTGCGCTCCCCAGGCAAGCGATCTAACCACTGAGCTAAATCCTCAGCCCCTTATCTTTTTTTTTTTTTTTTTTTTGTGGTGCCGGGGATGGAACTCAGGCCCTTGTGCTTGCAAGGCAAGCACTCTAATCACTGAGCTAAATCCCCAGCCCCCCTTACCTTTTATTTTTAATCTGTTTTTCTTTTTTCATTTTGCTTCACCCAATTTCAGAGTTGGAAAGTTTTACTTCATCTTATGAACAATTTGATCTCTTCTCTAGTGCTTTTTATAACATCTTCTTGCTTCCTGACCTTTGACCCTCTTCACGAAGATGTATGACACTTACAAAACCTTTTCATGCTATGAAAATTATGGAAACTCAGGCTAAACCTAATCTTACAAAGACTGATTAAAGTGCAGAAACATCCAATTGATATACACCACAACCTGTTACCAGTTGAATAATGACAAATGTCTGTAAAGTGACAAGAATAACACTCATGTTGGATGGGCATGGTGGTGCACACCTGTGACCTCAACACTCTGGGAGTCTAGGGCAGGAGAATCACATGTTCGAGCTCAGCCTGGGTGATTGAGTAACCTGGCAAGACCTTGTTTTAAAATAAAAAACACAATGGTGTGGGGATGTAGTTCAGTGCAAAGGCTCAGTCCCCGCCACCACAAAACAAAACAAACAACAAACGAACAATAACTTTCATGTACCTAAATGTCTGTTCACTTGATTAGCTAGTGTGCTCAGGTGAAATTCTTGACCAGAGGAAACTCCAAGGTTTCTACCAGACTGTAGGCATCCTAAAATGAAGTCAAGGGACTTCATTTTATCTTTATTTGTAATCCATATAACCAAGCTGTCACATATACGCCATAAGCAAAATAAACACTAGAAATAAATGAATCACCATCAGCTGTTTTGTAAATGTATTAATGAGTGTCTTAGTCACTTTTCTCTTGTTGCTGAGACAAAATACTCGACACCCAAAGTTAAGGGAAGAAAGGTTTATTTGGCTTAGAGTTTGTAGAGGTTTCAGCCCACAATCAACTGGATCCAAGGCGGGGTGGCATGGCAGACAGGCAGAAGGCAGCAAGGCAAGCAAGGGGGTAACCAGCTTCTTCCTGTGCCTTATATTTTATCCAGGTTGCTACGATTAGGGCGGTGTTAAAGCAATCAGTGGATTGATTTAGTAATCGCACAGCCTTAATTCGAGCATCACACACTCTAGATCTAGCCACCTCTTACCACATGAGGCTTGGGGGGACATTTAGACACAAACCATAACAGTGAGTATCAAGTAGAGGTGGAAGCCATGACAAACCTGGTAAACTGTCAGCAAGACTTTTGAACTCATACAGGTTGAAAATGAATTTTTTTTTTTTAAATCCTAAGGATTGGACCCAAGGCCTTCACACTGAGTGATACCCCAGCCCTTTTTTTATTATTTAAAACAGGTCTCACTAAATCACTAAATTGCCTGGGATGGGCTCAAACTTGCACTACCTATCCCCTTGCCTAACAGAGTGCTGGGATTACAAGCATGCACTGCCATATGCAACAAGGGTGAATTTGTATTATAAGTCATTTTCTGAAACTGATAATTTCTGTGGCCAAAAGCAATTGCTTTTTCACAGTAGTTGCCTTGAAGTGGATTCACTTAAACCATGCTGATAAGATTAACTAGCACGAATCTTAAAATACTTAAAAAATTTTAAATTATGCCCCTCTAAATTACAGTACACAGTTGTTATTTTTAAAATGTTACGCAGTTTTAGGATCTGATTCACTAATCTTCTCAGTCTGGCGAGACTCAATTTATCTGAGAGATCAACTACCAAATGGAGAATTTCTCTTAATATATAAAAAGTAAAAAGAATTTGCAAAATGTTTTTGCCAGTCATAGTTATTTTAACATTTACTAATTCGGGTGCAGCTAACATAGCTTAAAAAAATATCATCTGTTTCTTAGTATAAAAAGCTGTCTTAAAAAAAAAACACATTTACCAACACTATATATTAGCATGCTAAAATCTTACCTAGGGTGTACTGAACCTTACCACTGGACCTGTATATTTAGATTACTACCAGTTCCCCAAAACTGACCTTCCAAAGTTGAAAATTAAAGAGTCTGAAAATGCTGAAACCAACAATAAAGGATTTTTATTAGGACAATAAATTTCATTACTTGAAATCATGTTAGCTGCTAAGTCAGTTTGTGGATAATTTAAGGAATAATTTGCAGTAAAGTTTTTATTTAAGTATTCATGAAGACCTAATATCATCAGTTATTAACACACGCGCACATGTGCATGCACACACACAGACCACACAGTACCAGTAAAGGCAAAGATGTGAAACCAGCAATGCTTATAAGGTGGGATAGAGACTAGCAAACATTTTAAGGCCCTTAATATCAGTGATGAGAAAATGCCAGTCAACTACAGCCATGCCTCAGTACTAAAGAGGACCTGGCTTAGCACGAGCCCCCCCCCCCCAAATAAGGGGATGTGCAAGACCTTTACAAAGGGTATAGTATTTGCACATAACCTATGCACATCCTTCTAAATAGTTTCAATCATCTCCAGATTACTTTAATACCTGATGCAATGTAAATGCTACATAAACAGTTGCTGACTATACTATTTAAGGAATAATGACAGAGAAAGATGTCTACACATGTTTGGTACAGATGGACTTTTTTCACATACATATTTTCAATCAGAAGTTGGCTGGATCTACAAGTGGTTGAAACTGTGGAGGCAGAACCTGTAGCTATGGGGGGCTGACTATAATTACCAAGGAACATACAAAGTAACATGAGCAGAATCATGAAATAAAGAAAGCTAAGGCACTTGCCACATGAGAGAATTATGATATACCAGAGATAATCTGAGATGGCTGAAGGTTACGTTGAATGTATGAAGCAGGAATGGAAGTCACACTACCTGATTAAAACCCACAAACAAAGAGATCAATACTGAACCCCTTTACCCCTTCATGTGGAGCTCAGGGAGGGACAGAGACAAGCAGACTGTAGGGGTTCATCAGGAGAAAGAGGGGGATCCATTTATGGAAACAGACCCAGCACCATCTCCCACGACAAACCCCTGCCACATCCACTCCTGAGGGTAGCCACTAGACCAGCACTTCTCAAACGTGGTGGTGAGTAGGAATCACTGTGAATCCACCTAAATAGGAGGTTCCAACTCAGTACCTATGGGCAGGAGCTGACAGCCTGTCTGTCTAGCAAGTCCCCAGGGGACACTGCCAGCACATGAACCACACTGAGTAGCACTTCCCTAGAGGACAGCCTGGCCAAGGCAGGCAGAGGGGAGGAGAGTTTAACAAACAGAACACACCTCCTCCTAGGAATGGGAGGCAGGAGAACTGGGCTGCTGACTCTCCTGCCATTTCCTGGGCTTCAGGTCTTTCTCTGCAACACAAAGATGAGCCCATCTCTAAGGCTTCTTTCTAGTTTTTAAGACCTGAAGCAGGAGAAAAAGTTAATGACCTGGAGAGCTAACTCTGAAATGAGGGATTAAAGAACAGGTCAGAGCTTGAGGACCTAACATGTCTTCAAAACAAGAGAGAAATAATTTATCCCTTCTAGAATACCTAATAAAAATACGAAATGAGATCTGCCCAAGGATATTTATTGCAAAACACGAGACAAACCTAGGAATAATCCAAGTGTCCACCAATAAGGGCATAATACGTTGTTTTACATCTATAGTAAAGCCATTTTAAGCCAAAGGAAAATGGAAATGTTGGAAGAAACATCATTAAGAATCAGCTTTTTTAACAAATCAGGCTTGATCTTGAGCCACAGGAACCACCACCTTAGAGAACATGCAATTCTTATATATGTAGTGATTTACCCCCTGGGAAAAGTTGAATCCTGCCTAAAGACCAGCAGTTTTAAATCTTACACAGGCTCAACCATGCCATGCTTGTGTGTCATTAATGAACAAATATCCTCCTTGGAGATATCTGGAGTCTTACCAAATACTTTTCTGGGAATTAGTGGGACCCAAAAGTACGTTAGCCATTATCTCATTCTCAAAGTTAGTTTAATCTAATTAAGGAGGCAAGAAGTAAATGCATAAAATATTAACCTTGAAGATTTCAAAGAGCAAGGCACGATGACAATAAAAGGTGTCAGAAATGAGTACATGATTAACTGAAAAGTGAATTAATTAAGCAGGCAAAGTTCCCCTAAGAACTGAAACAAGGGAGAAACACATCAGAGCAGATTAAAAAAAGTGAAGTTAACCTTTCTGGCTAGCTTCTTTATCTCTAGAAGAATGGTATTAGACTAAGCTAGCTGAGATATCTTTCTGTTTCTATAATTCCTTCTCATTTCAGTCTCAATCATCCAGTGAGGCAAAAAAATCAGAAAACCCTGTCCATCCTATCACCATGATGAGGAAGTCAGGCCACGCCACAGAGGGCCTGGGACAGCAGACACACAGCCACGTCTCCCACTGGCTGCCAGGGAGCAGGGGTGGGGCATGCCTTTCCATACCTTGGGGAGCTTCTGTGCTCCACAAGCAAAGCCAGGTGATGCTAAGAAACTACCAAGCTGGGGCTAGGAGTGCAGCTCAGAGACAGAGCACATCCTAGCATGCTGGGTTTGATTTCCAGCCCCTGGAAAAACAACCAACCAAATAACTGCCTACTATGTTACCTAATTAGTTAGCTATGTTAAAATAAGGCACTTTGCCAACAATTTGAACTTGAAAGGAAAGCTGTATCATTCACATGCTCTACTCATTTGGTAATTCAACTGGGTCTTAGAAAACAAAACAAAACAATTTTTTCTTACAGATAGGCTACTGAGAGATTATAAATCTCCCACAGCATTTCTTACTGTGTACAGTCCTTAAAACAGTTTCTCAATCTCCACATGACTGACACTTTGTGCTAGATACCTGTGTGATGGGCACCATCTCATGCATTTTAGAAATTGGAGCTGCATTGAGGCCTCTACCCTCTAGATGCCAGTAGCGCCCTCTGTCTCCCACCACTGCCTTCAACCTCCGAATGTCTGACAACCAAAAAACATCTCCAGATGTAGCCAAATGATCTGGGGAATGGGGGGTGGGAAGCAAAATTACCGCTGTCTGAGGGTTCCTGCCTTTAAAGCAGGATATGTATAAATATGGGATTTCAATATGGATTGGACGACCATAAAAAGCCTTTTATTAGATTATATAAACTAGTATTTGTCCCTGAAAAACATAATCACTATGGAAGGCCATAAAAGAAAAATCAGTGCTGTCCCTCAACTGTTATGAATTGGTGCTTTTTAAAGCAATAAACATAACGTACAGACAGAATTCCCTAGAACAAAGAGTTTGAATCAGAAATCATTCTTAATCCAATCTATCCCAGGATTCTATAATAAACATTGGATCCTATAGCCAGCAGCCAAACCAACCAAGCCCGAGGCAGAACTTGGTCTGGGAAAGAAGCCAAGACAGACAACTCACGACCACTGTGTGACACCCAACCCACCCACATCCTGCCTTGGAGGACCACACTGCCAAGGGGCCATTCTGCTTTCTGCAAATGAAACAGTCCCCATTCTCTAAAAGAAAATTAAGATCAGGGAAAAGGAAAGGTGTGACTAGGATGGATGTATATGACAAATATTGTAGGCTAATGCCCCCAGGTTTCTTATACATCACTCTGCTTATTTTGGGGCCATGGGTAAAGAGCCATACTCCAAAAATCAACAGGCAAGATGCTTAAATTCTTTTTTTTTTTTTTTTTTTTTTTTTTTTTTTGTGGTGCCAGGGATCAAACTCAGGCCCTTGTGCTTGCAAGGCAAGCACTCTAATCACTGAGCTAAATCCCCAGCCCAAGATGCTTAAGTTCTTAAAGGAAATCTGAGAAATTGCAGGATGGCACCATCTGACTTCTTAAAAACTCCTTTTAAAATTGTCCTTTAACAGAGAACTAGAAACAGAGAATGGAGAAAAGCAGGAAGGGAAAAAGGGAAGGAAAGGGGAAAGGGAAAAAATGGAAAAATATGAATAAACCTGCTGTAAATAGGGAAGGAGGGAACAGAAGGGAGGGGTGGGGAAGAGGAGGGAAAACCAAGATACAACATGTACAGTCACAAAAGAACTGTGATGAATATGATCATTATGTATATAATGTACCAATACATGTTCTTGGTTAAAAAAAAATTGTCCCTTAACAATTGTACAAAAGGACATTTCTCATTGTTGTGGCCATGAAAGCCATTTCTCATCTTTTTATAGATATCAGTATGAACATGTAGGAATCATCGTGAGCACATATTTAGGTCAGAATAAAATGGCTACCCATCCTCCAAACTCCACGGCCATCCAGCCGCTCTTCTATTATGGAAGGGTGTCAGTGAGTGTCCTAGCAAAAGGTAAAAGGAGCAGATGTGAAAGAGACCCAGGCAGTTATCATCTCACCTGGGAGACATTACTGACCCACTTCCAATAACCAGCAAGAACGAAGGCCACAGGCCTCCTCAGAGCAAGTTCACCGGAAGGGCTACAGAGTTTAGCGCCCCTGAGCCACCCGACATTCTCCACCATGCGGGCTGCTACGCAGTAGTTGTCTTCTGCTGAGTATCTTTGGTTCCATCTCATTTCTTGAACCCACATGGCACCCCAAGGAAAGAGCACAGAGAGAACTGGCTATGCCCAGTTCCTACAGGTGGACAGGTGGCTATCAGGGAATAGATCCCATGGGAGGAGGACCGTGGCGTTCAACCTGTGCTGTCCTAACCAAGCTCAGTGTTAATCAAGACCTAAAATCATTTGTACTCAAGATCATTAACCAGGTGCTCAGCCTCTGGGCAAGAGGCAGAGTTCACAAATTGAAACAATGTTGCTGCCAAACACACTTTTTGGGTCATTTCAGGAGAAGGGCAGAGGAGTGGCAATGCAGAGTGGAGTAGATGGGGGGGTGCATAATTCTTCCGCAGTTGCATTTAATTCCCTCTGGTTTATTTTTTGTTCTTCCTGCTCCCTTATGGGGTATAATTACTACTTCACATGCAAAGCAATTTATAGGCAAGGAATTATAAACAGGTAAGTTTTGTGAAGTTTCTCTCATCCATTTTCTATTCTCAGTAGAAACATCTCCTTTTAAGGTGATGGTCTAAGCTCTACAATTTCAAGTCATGAACAAAAGAATGGCATGTCCAGGGACGCGACAGCACACAATTCTCCAGCAAAGTAAGAGGTCATCATCAAGCAAAGTTCAATTTCACAGGTTAAAAGCAGCCGTGGCTTCAGAAATGTTGTTACTGACATGCTTCAAGTAGCACCACATGCTCAAACTTCCTCCTTCCCGCCCCCTCCTCCGATGACTCACGAAATCTATAAAACCTACACAAGCTCTTGTCTCATCCTTTGTCTAATGCAGTCTTGAGTGTTTCTCGTTGTTCATGAAATCACCCCAAAACTGCAAGCATTGCCCTGGTTTTCCATTCTGTATTACACAATTCAGTTTTCCTCAAATTATGTATTTGCCACAGATCATGACTTGTGACTGAAGTTCAAAACAAAACAAAACAAAAAAGATAAAAGGGGAATCACACTGTTCTTACTACTGATATTAACACCAAAGACAGAGTTTACGCTAGGAAATTAATTTTTATGTTCCTTAATGACATTTAATATGGATCTTCTTTAACTTAAAGAAGATATAAGTGAATGTTTTATTTTTCCCTTAAAGGTGATAAAAGCCTGTACCTTTAGAGAGACTAAGGATTACAGAAAAAGACAATGAACAGTGATCTAGCTATCAGGCATATCATTTTCCATTTTTAAAAGTTCCTAGCTTAGGATCTAGCCATATAAGAGCAAAATGATTAAATCTGTGCGAGCACATGTGAAAACTAAAGTTAGGAGTCATGTGACTCTTCACCAAGTATTTCCTGTAAAGGTAAAAAACAAATGAGGAAGGTGAGTGTGCATCCTGGGAGGTACATCTGAAACAATGAAGAGGAACACCTGTCCCATGGTGTCCTCGATCATTCTATTAGCTATGCTTCAAATTGAATCAAATACGTAACGAAGGCTTAAAAGTAGAAAACAGGTTAAACAAAAGATGTGCCCTTATTTCACCTGGGATGTTTTACCAAATTTCTGAACTCTGTGTGACAGATCTCTCCACTGTGTCTATTTTTGACATTTTTAGGAACACAGTGATGACAAATGCAGTAATTATTCATGTGGCGTGGGGGAGGGGGCACCAGATCACTAACCGTATAATAATTTTTTCAGTGCATTACCCTGAAAAGGTTTCAAATAAAATGACACTAAACGCAAGAATAATTTAAAATTCTCACTGTATATCTTTTGAGTTTTGAAGCATGCAGAAAATGTTTCATGGGCTTTTTTTTTAAAGCAAGTTCAAAGACCCCGAAATGCTGGCACACTTAGGTTAAAGCTAACAGATCCATGATAAGAAAACATTCTCTTGGTACTGTTGGTACACATCAAGTAGGAAGGAAAACACAACCTTTGGTGGCACTTACCAGATTCCAAGCAGGAAGACCTTCTTTAAAGGGGAGAGAGAGAGGCAGGCTGGCCTAGATGCAGGCAGTCGGTCTGTTTCCCCTAACAACGGCAATAGGCAATAGCGGAAGAGAAATCCTGGTCTCGCCTGTTCCGGGACAGGTAATCAACAGCCAGGAGCAGGCGGAGGGAGGGGCCTTAAGGGGCAGGCTCTGCAACAGCTACCGCCCAGGTAGGGCCCAGGCTTCCACCAACCTGGGTATCTCATGCTGTGTGGGGCAGGCTGTGCTGAAGCCTGTCTGGGCTGCAGGCTGCTGCTGATGCCTGCCTCTCTCAAATCAAGAGCAAATTCAAATGTGGGGAAGAGAGAAACAGCTCATCAGAGGCAGCCCAACCAATGACTACAGGAGGAACTTTGTGGATTCAAGAGAGACACACACAAAAAACAATCCAAACCACAACCCCACAATCCCACAACACTGCCCCCACAGCGAAACAACATCGTGACAGTCAGCAGCCAACTTACAGTAAGAAGTGGACATGTGCTCTGGCCAAGCGACCCTGGATCCTCAGTGATCTCTACCTCAGTCATCCAGAATGCCCCTTTTTGAAAATGAAATATGTTTCTCCTAGCTGTTTATTTATGCCAATGATAGAAGGAAGAATAGTCACTGGAATAAAGGACCCCTGTGGATATTTTCATCTAAAACATTTTTCCGCTGTCTCTCTAAATAATAGGCCAAAAATTCTTATTAGTCTAGCTTTGGATTCAGTCTCCACCAGCTTACCAGTTTGGGGATGTGGAGGCAGTTTCTAAGCCTGTCCTGCTCGCTGCTCTCACTGGAGAGAGAGAGCCCTGACACCTCCTTCATGCCTGCACTTGAGGGGTCCAGGAGGTGGCAGGCGTTCTCCAGATCGACATTCTGCAATCAATGCGGCTTTGCCCCTCTATATTTACTCACTCTGCTGAAGACTGGAGCACGGAACTACAGTATTGTCCTAAAACAATCAGTTACCCTTTCCCCCTTCCCTCAGTTTAAAAACTGAACAGGGGATAGGGAGCTCGGTGGTAGAGCACAAGTTTAGCACGTGCATGTGCCTGGCAAGGCTCTGGGTTCAATCCCTAGCACCATTAGCTAAACAAATAGCCCAATGCATCTACGTGGTTGTTTACACTGCTTATTGTTATATGCAAAAGGCATAACGTATTATGGTCTATAAGTTTGCGTAATGGTCTGTAAATTCGTGTAATTTTGGATATATTAAAAAAAATAGCCCAATGTGTATCAAACAGCAGAAGATGTTTCTCTTTTTCCCCTTTTCAACCAATGTCTCCAACAGGTTAGGGAGGTCAACTTTAAAATCAGACATGCATACAACAGTCTTAAGAGATGGATCCATGACCACTCACGCCCAAACCCTGCCAGGGACATTAGGCTACAGCCCTACATGATGGGGCCCTCTTTGAAATTCCACGTCAAGTCCCCTTTCATGACCAAGGACACGCTCATTTTTTAGGAGCTAAGAGTGTTGAGGAAAAGAACTGACACTCAACTGAGCCAGAACGTCTTTGTCTTTAACGCTTGCTTTAACAAAGCAATTATCTTATAATGGTAATTCACAGCTTGCTAATAATACCACTCCTTAATAAGAATGAGGGGATGAGCTACCCATTCAACACTGTGCCTATAGGGTGACTTTTCATGGGAAAGGGAGACCCAGAGTACCACCTGGGCCAGGAAGCTGCCATCACCACCTGGTGGTAGCTTTTGTATGTTGCAGTTACGAACCCTGCACTACCTTCAACACTCTCTCCAACAGGTAACCTGTGGAATTCTTGCTTTATTAGATATACTTTCCTACCAGATCTTCTCTCCAACCTTCAGTCTTTCCTGCAGACTTAGAAAAGTTCTGCTCCTCCCAACCCATCTCATTTCCCCACTCAACATCTGGAGATGTAGTCACAAAGAATAAATTCTCAAAACATATGGAGAAACAAGAAGCTGAGAGCCAGTATGTCTTGAAAATGGAGCAGCCAAGACCCAACACTACTGAAAAACATGGAACAAGCATCTTTCATGAAATGCAGTGATGAGGCCAGCTGTAGACGTGGGAAATATCAAAAGAGAGAGAACCATGGAGCTGGGCCCAGGACTCGGGTGGGATCAAGCAAATTGTTCTACACAGCTGGATCAGAGAATGTGCTGGCAGTCAGGTCAGAAATAACAATCTACCAATCGGTGACATTTGAAGCAATGTTCTTAACTACTTATCTCCCAAGTTTTCACCCATCCCCAGTCAATATAATTGGCCCAGCAGGCTCTCAAAAGCAGATTCTGGCCCTAGGGGAAATTACCAGAGGAAAAGAAGGCTGTGGAAAAAGAAGAAACTAGAAAATTTATATTTAAGTGGTGTCACCGAGATGCTCTCAAAATGAGCTAGTTACTTCTAAGAAAGTTGGAGGGGGAAGACAATAAATATGGGCTTTATGGACATCTGTAAAAAGGTTCAGGTAATTGGCTATGCTACAGCTGCAAATCTTGCTCCATGTAGTAGCAGTATTTCTTTAAAGTATAACAGAAAAAGGATGCTGCTTAGGAAAATATAAATTTATACTTTGTAAAAATTCCTGTCTTTTACCCCCATTACCCCTGTTCCCATAGAGAAAATAGGCCTACAAAATAGTTCACCTGTAAAATGGCTTGTGTGAAGAAACACAGTTCACACATCTGACCACACACATATTAACCCACACACTGGCCTTGCTTTCTTCTTAGCTGCTGCGCTTTAAAAACCTTTGAAACCATCACAAGTGCATACTCAAGGGCTCACAGGTGGCAGCGCTGTAGTGGAACATGTCAATATTCAACTTGGGTTGTTTAAAACAATCACAAACAGAGCCAGGAGGCAGGAAGAAAATACTTTATACATTTAAAAGATCTTTTAAATTAAAAAAACAAAAACTGGAAATCTATGGCCCATATTCATAGACCAAATTGAGTAGAAACTAGCATGTGATGATAAATTCTCAGAGGCCCAACACTGCTCTGTGTCTCCTGAAACAGGGCCTATCTCACGGTCTTTCAATATGAGGGGACGCTGTACTCCACCAGAAGACAAAGACAAGCTTCCCTGGGCTGCATCACTAACTACCCAGCAGAAAGCAATGATGCTTGTTCTGGGCTAGACTGGAGGCAAACAAAACAAGTAGACACTGAAGAGCATGTCAAGGCAGTTTAGTAAAAATCATTAAGCTGAAAGGTAAACTGTCAAAGGGCCAACATGAATCACTAAACTGGATAATTCAGGAATCAGGAAACCTGAGAACCAACACTAATGATGCCCTTAACTATCTTCTTCGCTTAATTTAAGACAATGTAACACCTTAACCTTTCCAAAATCAGCAAGCATAGCATACGGAACATCCCTGCCATTTTCTCTTCTTGTTTTTAAATGAACAGTGTACTTTCTAGGCAGTCAATAATGGCCCTAGAATCAACAGAAGATCTGTGAACATTGCGATGCATTTAATCTCTTGTTTTCATAATGCCCATATGTTAGGATAACAGCTCTACATACAACAGTTTCATGATCTAGGCTCATGTATTTAGGAATCCAGGTTTGAAAAGGCGACTCAAATGCTGTATCACTCAATAAGAACTTACCAGACTCTTCCCAACTAGTATGTTGGCAACAGGGTTTCCCACATGGAAGGCCTTATCATGGCTTCCCGCTCATCGTCCATTCTAGTTTTAATTTTCTGATGTCATCAGTATGCACAGTTTAGCCCTTTGGCTATACACCAGGCTATAGCTACTGTGAGCCTATCTCACCAATAAAATTTTAAATTGCTATAGAATTAGATTTGTCTTTCTTAGTAATTTAATAATTATATTGGAGCTAGCCTTCAGATAGCCCCAACCTGGGAACTTAGCTAAAAACTCCAAATAAATAGAAACAGCCTCTGAATCCTGAAAACAGCAGCCAGGCCCCCTTATGTTTAAGGTTTCACTCACTCACTGCAACACAATTCTGAACATACTTCAATTTTTAGCTTTCCATTACAAGGATTAGGCTACTGATCAATGCCAAACAACATCGCTGCTTCCTCTATAGAAACCCACACTATGGAGAACACCCCCCCCACCAAACACTTCATTCATACAAATGATATGTAGAGCTATTTCAAACATTACAATGATTAATAGTCCACTCAGAAATCAGTTTGACAGTATAAGCTCTATTCAATACCATCCACTTGAAGGTAGAAGGAGGATTTATATAATGGGGGTAAAAGGTCAGTTATGGGTAGAAATCATAGATTCCCACTAGATAACTTTATATTCTAAAACTAAAATAAACCTTTCTAATTATTACAAAAGGAATACAGAGTTAAGCTTCTTGGCCTTTCAGCTAAGATCAAGTGTAGCAATTCATAGATTCTTCACAGGAAAACTGTATATGTGTATATATGCATATTTAAATGAAAAGAAAAAACCCTCATGAGCACCCTTTGCTAAGGTAATACTGCCACTACATTCGTGCATTAATACCCTTTCAGAGCTTCTTTTATATAATTGTATTATGTGTTTCTTACAAATAGGATCAAATTAGACAAACCAATATGCAACTTACTTTTTTATTCTATGTTCTAAAATATTTCCATACCACTAAATATTTATCTGCAACACCTTTTAATAGCTTTATACTATTCTATTATACAGGTATATTGCAATTAAACTAACTTAGATTGTTTCAGCTTTTTCCGTGCTTCAATATTACAGCTGATTGTTTGGCTCTGTAAGGATATATATATATGATATCCATCTCTTGGATATACAAGGATATAATACATTCACTACTTCCTTAGGATGACTTCTGCTGAAGTGTATGTGTTGGATCGAGAGATAGGCACATTTCTCTTTGTACATATTTATTAGCATTAAACAATATATTTATTGGAGAAAATGTAGAAGATGCAAAAATGAAAAACAGCTGCCACTCCGACCACCCAAATATAATGTTAGTATTTTGTTGTGTGCCCTTTCCAATCTTTTCTAATTGTATTCCTTCCCTGAAATCCTTTGAACCTTTTTGTATTTCAGACCTTTCCAGATTTGGGGGTATGTGCATATATATAATGGAACCCAAGTCTAAACATTAAGTTCATTTACATTTCATGCACGTCTCATGCACATAGCCTGCAGGTAATTTTTGGTGTACCTGTGTTTGACTGTAACCTGTCTCATGAAGTCAGGTGAGGAATTTCCCACCTGTGGCATCATGTTAGCACTTTAAAAGTTTCAGATTTTGGAGCATTTCACATTTTCAAATTAGAAATTTTCAACCCATATCTCCCCCCACCTAAAAAATTATTTTTTAAAAAAATTTTGCCTAAAGGTATGGTTGATTTGGTTTTATTGGAGTTTTGGGTTTTTTTTTTTTTTTTAAAGAAATCCAGGAGTTGGGGATTTAGCTCAGTGGTAGAGCACTTGCCTGGTGAGACCAAGGCCCTGAGTTCAATTCCCAGCAGTCCCCCCCAAAAGAAATCCATATAAGATATTTCACTTACCTACATTAAGTTTAATAACATGCATTATTAAAATTTTATTCAATAAAACTATGAAACAAAAGGTACCTGACTTTTTTTGTATGAGCCCATATAGAGGATAGAGAGGCGACTTAAAGCCAGGAGAAAGGTGGGAAATACAGGGCCATGAGAAAAAACCAAGGTGCTCTGGCAATGCATAGTTGCCCCTATACTGCCTGTGGGTCTTGGGCTTATCACTGCCTCTAAAGTCACCCAGTTGCATTAGTTACGACCTATGTGCTCATGCAAAGAAAGGAGCCAGACCACTGACTAAAGAAGAAACTACCCCAGCTCCCAAGGACATGGTCAACGCTCTATGTCAGCATCTTCAGCATGTTTTATGGTACCGAACCTGAAAACTGCTAACTCCTTATACTAGGGCCCACCAGACAGTCTTGCGCAGAACTTGGACAGCCAACTGGAGAACCTACAACTCCAACCAGCCTCACTGAGCAGGTTAACATGCCCAGAGCAAAAGTCTTAAGACATACCTCTAGGTTCCTTTCACTACAGGATCATTGTTGGGAAAATATTTTCTTCCCCCCTTGTATTATTTCAACTCTTCTGGTGTAAAGGTTATTTCCTGTGGTTTTGTTTTGGTCACAATGGGAGAAGAAACATTCCCAAAGCATTCCATGCTGTAGCACACAGGTGGGGAGCTAACCAGACAGTTGTGAACTTTATAGACAAAAGGGCCTGTTGCCTTTCAAAAAACAGCAGGCTTAGAGGAGAGGAAAAAGGCAGCAAAATTTTGACGTGGGCTTTATAAAGTCTAAAAATAGACACTTGAGGCAGAATGGTTTCTTTAGAGAACAATTTTAAAGATTCCCAGGAGGTGTCAGCTGCTTACTACCTATCAGAGGACAAAGGCTTTCCAGGCTGTCAGGGGATAGCAAAACCCAGTGTGAGCTTCTTTTGCTGGGTCTGGTGCCCTGGATAGGTGAAAGAAATGTCTTTTGTTCACAGCCCTGCTGCATGACAAAGGGGCCTGTGGGAGAAGGTCAAGGCTCAGTTTCTGACTAAGGACAGCGGGCTGAACAGGGAGCTGGGGAGTATCTCCGGGCTTCTGTCTCGTCACACAGATAGACTGCACAAGTATCAGGCTCTGCAATCATTTTCATTCAAAAGACAATGAATGAATTTACCCACTTGCAAGACTAATAAATACTGATTTCTTGTGAAAAGAGACATGCTTTGTAATACCAATCTAAGTGTCCATCTGTCTAACTTCCATTTTTTTTTTTTTTTTTTTTGGTGCCGGGGATCGAACTCAGGACCTTGTACTTGCGAGGCAAGCACTGTAACCACTGAGTTAAATCCCCAGCCCCCTAACTTCCATTTTTAAACATATGGTGTTGCAGCCAGGCAGGTAGGCGCAGCACCCCTGCCACCCATGTGGTGTCCTTGGGAAGGTCAAGAATAGAGACTACAAGACCAGAATGACAGCCCATGAGAGGGAAGTCGGGTGAGGCTCAATGTGCCCATGGCACACTGGAATACAGGCCTGGCCACAGCCAGGGGCCCAGTCTAGTCTAGCCTGCCCTTGCAACTTCAGGTCCTTAGGGTGACAAGCAGCCTGTTTCCCCAACTGTAAAACTGGGCTCTCCCAGTGGCTCTTGACCTGGTTACCAGATGAATCACTGTCTTCAGAGTGACATCCTGCAGCAATGTATTTCAGAAACTTCCCTCTGGTTCTAATGTAGAGCCAGGCTTGACAGCCACAGTCCTAGGGCTCTTTTAAGGTCCATGTGTACTTTGGACTCTTCTCTCTGCTGCGAATGTAAGCCTAGAGCTGCCACCAAATGGAGAGATCCTGCTCAGAGGACAGGGATGTGAGAGAGAAGAAGGAATGCTGATGCCTGAACACAGGATTCCGTTGTTTTTCTTAAATGGACACTTCTGTTGTTTCTAATCTTTTGTGGATGCAGAAACCAGGCAATGCATAACCTTGTTTATCTTTCGTTTTACACACATGCATGTGTCTCTGTTGGACAAACTGACAGATTTGGAAGAGCTGGGTTTAAGAGGGGAAGAATTCGTCATTTTGATAATCTTTCCAAATTGCTGAAGGTGCTACCCACTTAAACGCCCTCCAAGGGTAGCTGTTTCCTCTCCCATGTCAAAGAGAGTGCCATTAAATTTTTAATTTTGACATTTTGATTGTTGAAAATGGTATTTCCTTGGAGTTTTAATTACTGTTCTTTCTTAAAATAAGTGAGGCTATCTCATTATGTTTAATTGCCACTGGTATTCCCTTTTCTCTCAACTGTCTATTCATATTCTTGGCTGATCATTTTTCAATTAGGCTATTGGTCTTTTTATTGAGTTGTAGATCATTAGATATTAAGGAAAGTAGCTCTTCTGGGACATAAGCTGGATGGATTTTCCCAGTTTGTCTTTTTTCTTTTTAAATAAACTTTTTAGTTTTTGAGTTTTAATTTTGCCACACAGCCTTTTTCTTAGATGTATTCATCAGTCTGGCCACTCATACTTTCTCTAATTCTGTGTTGCTGAAACAAAGCCACTTTAAATCTCTCTCTTAAAAACTTCAGTTTGGTGGGTATTGTTAGTTTTAAAGTGTTTGGTGTGGAAAAAATCTACCAACCCTTTTTGTTAGGCAGGGAGTTAGACATTAGCAGGACTGAAGAACAAAGGAGGGGTGGTCCAAAATACCATGTGCTGCCAGTTAAGTAAAGAAACAAATATTTCAATGTATAATACATTTATAATCCTTTCTTAGGTCTTAGATCTAAAGCAATGTCACAGAACACCACAATATTTCAAGGTTATACCTTGTGCACAGTCCTTCTGATACTTGGTCACCCAGCCATCTAGTTCCAGAACAAGGCATACAGCATTCCTGGCTGCTGCAGCCTACAGCTCAATGGTATCAGGAAAGGAAATGTTCTTTATAGACCCTCCTGCCTTGGGGTGGGACCTGGTTTAAAATAAAGACTTGTCTTTCTTAAGTTTTTCACATGGCTAAAGCCCCTGAGGAAACCCTGATCATCTGAAAGGATAGAAGACATTTTATAATTCCATAGTAGAAAGTAAAATCACAGTAAGTATCGTAATTACTCTAGTTCTCTACACCCCAAGGAGAAGGGTAAGCAGGGCTTGGAGGATACGACTTTTTTGTACCCCCGACCACAGACTTCATGCACAAACACTTCTGGAGTACACTGCACATTTCCTTTAGAGAAACTTTAAGCACTGACTCACGCCCTCTGAGAAAATTCTGTAGGTTGCCTCCATGAGGAATGAGGCCCCAGGGACAAGGCAGCTGCACCTCCAGCGGGGCCTAGCTCTATATTCAGATCACCCTGAGTGGGCTGCTGGCAAAAAAACCAAAGCAGGGAGGAGGAGGAAAGGGGAGCACCCCACAGCCTCAGAGCCTTCCTGCCGCAAGATGGGATGCCACACAGAATGGTGCGGCAGGCCAGGTACTTCCACTAGGACACTTTCCCTCAAGTCCCTCCTATCAACACAGTAAATCCTCAAGGCTGCAAAATGCAAGTCTACTTCCTTTGGGTAGTTATTCCTTCTTTTTATCTAATTTTTTCTTTTATATCATGTAACACTTTTGACATCAAAAGTTAAAGTAGCCTGGAAAGAAGAAAGAGGATACAAATTAAATAAGTAAAAATGATTTGAAATTAATTGTATTTCTACCTGAAAACTTTAGGCTAAAAAAAGTCTTTTTCCTAACTTATGGTGCACCAAGCACAGGGCAGGTAAATCCATTCTGATGAAGCAATCTGACATGATTCTCTCAGGTGCTAGAAACAGCCAGCTGTGGAGAAGAGGCCTGGGGGTGCATGGCAGGGCTTTATTTTGTTAAGACGCACAGGAAAAGCTCTCGTCCCCAGTGGGCCAGTGAGTGCAGGTGAGAAGCTGTGGCTAAGCCGAGGAGACGGTGCTCTTTCTACCCAGCCAGACAGCCAGCTGAAGGATGATGCAGCCTGAGCACTCCCAGATGTAAAAGAAAAATGCAGTAAGTACCGACAGAAGCATCAAACCCAAGCACGCATGTGCACGGGGGTGGCAGCCTAGTGCAGGCAACTCCCACCTGGAGTATTATTTCTACAGGAAGATATGCCCCAGTGGTGAGCCAGCAGCCAGGAGGAAGGGATCCGGGGTAAAACGGGTAGGCAGAGTCTGTCAAGCTGGCTCCCTTTGCAGTTGGTGAAGGATTAGATGACAGGAGTGCTCCGAGATGCAGGGACACTGTCCAGGTTGCTCTTCCTGTCCACTGCTTTGCACAGTGCACAGAATACTATAAGGTTTCACAAAATAGCTTTAAAAAAAATCAAGCCTGAAAGAGCAAATGTCTAGCTGTAGAAACAGTAAGGCCACTGTAGTCACCTCCTCCAACCAAATGAACTCCAAGGACACTATGAAGTCAAGTTCTGCCCAGGATCTCAGGAATGACGATCTCTTCAGTACAGTGGCTTCTTGACCATTCTATGAAGCCACAAAAAGGCTGAGGCAGACAGATGGACTTGCACTACGACCTAGAAATATTTCCACAATAAATTTTGAATTAAAAACAAGTTTGGTGTGGTGGTGTGTGCCTGTAATGCCTGCACTCTGTTAGGCTGAGGGAGAAGAATCCCAAATTTGAGCCCAGCCTGGGCAATTTAGCAACTCAGCTAAATCATGTTTCAAAAAAAAAAAATTAAAAAGGACCTAGGGACGAGCTTAATGTGAAGGCCTCAGATTCAGTACTCAGCACCACAAAACGAACAAACGAAAAGTTAGTAAGACCCTGCACCGTGATCCTCACTACCACCACAAATATACACCAAAAAGGCTATGCTTGTCTTCGTCCATTTCATGCTGCTGTAAAATCACACTGGACTCTGGCTGATTTATGAAAGACAGAAGTTTATTTTTCACAGCTCTGGAGGGTAGAGGTACAAGATTAAGGCAGCGGACTTGATGTTTACTAAAGGTAGCACTCTCCAGTGGAGAGGAACACTGTGGCGGACAGGTCAGAGAGGTGAACTCCCCCAGTCCAGCCTTTTATAACAGCCCCTGAACTCATTCGTGAGTGAGGAGCCCTCAAACTCTCACCTCTTAATACCTTCACACTTGCAGCACTTGAATTTCAGAAGGGAGACATTCAAACCATAGTGATGCTCAAAGGTCTAGCTAAGTAGGCTTGAAGAAGAGGGCTGAGGGGACCTTTATTTCCTGCTTTATCCATGTCTACTGAGGTTTTCACAACTGCATGCATCACTTATATACTATATAAACAGTTAAATTTCAAAGTTTTAAAAAAAAAAAAACAAAAAAACAACCCATCTGCCATTCTCATTATCACACTGGGAAAAGATTTACCATGTGGTGAGTACTGGTACTGCTGGCCCCTTCTGCGGGACAGAGGAGCAGACTAGATTCCCTCTTACTTCAGTGGATCCTCCAACTGTGTTCTTTAGTACATACATTCTTATTGTATCAATACAACTTCAAGCGCTACTTGTAGCATTTAAAACCACACCAAGGACAATATCATCACTACCCACCCACTCGCTATTATTAGGAACACTCTCTATGTTAATGATTCTGCTAATAAAGCCTCAAGTCAACCACAAAGGCTCAGGATGATAAAATCAAGCAAGAGGAAGGCAAAGGGCAGAGAAAGGAAGGCTTGAGGGACCCCGAGTTATGCCCTGAGCAACTCTGATGAAGTCACTCCAGTGATGGAGACATTCTACCCCTCCAGCGTCCTGACCACCGCTCTGCAGCCTGGCTCACTGCTGCTCACATCTCGCTCTCTGACAGTCAGCCACAAGGAAACACTATTTCACTTCTATAGCGTTTTTCTTCTTTGCTGAGACAGTGCCAGGGTTTTCATTTATCTGTTCACTTCGGGAGCTTAATTTTTTTTCAGGGGAAGATATCTAAAGAAAGTGAACAAGAAGACGTTGCATTTATATAGTGTCTTGGCATCTGCGTGGGATATCATGTGAAAACACTATCTCAGGAAAACACATTACCTTCTGATTGGAAAAAAAGTAAGTAGTAAAAGTGTATCAATGCCAGAAAAAAAAAAAAGGGTATCAATGCCTAGGCCACAGAAGAAAGCTCTAAGAACTGTCCTAAGACCTAGGAACAAATCTTAATATTTACAAAGAGGGTGGAAGGCTTTTATTATAACATCTAAAACTGACATTTCTCTTCCTAAGAACCCCTCCTTATTCCTGTCCCATTGAAAATATGCCTGGCTTTCCTCTTAGTTTTGTTTTTGTCAGTTTTTGTGGACAGTAAAGTATGGCAAAGGAAGGGAAGGACATTATTGCAAAATGAAGAGATTAAATTATCCTCAGCATTTTCCCCTGTGGGTGTTTTAAGCACTCCTTTTCTAAATTTTTTGCTGCAACATATCCACTTTGTCAGTTTGGCCAAGATTTCTTCCACCAAGATTTTTAAATGGGCTTTCCCCTCTGTGCCTTCAATAGAATTTTATCAAAACACACACACACAAAAGAAAAAAGGAGGCTGGGGATTTAGCCCAGTGGTTAGAGTGCTTGCCTTGCAAGGACAAGACCCTGAGTTCGATCCGCAGCACCAAAAAAAAAAAAAAAAAAAAAAAACCTTAACTAAACTCAAACACACCAAGGAGAAAATCAGCCAAACTTGCATCTGAAAAAATAAATTAAGCCAGGCACGGCAGTACATTTCTGTAATCCCAGCTACTTGGAAGTCTGAGACAGGAGGATTGCAAGTTTGAAGCCAACCTGGGCAACTTAATGAGACCCTGTCTCGGAATAAAACGTGAAGAGGGCTGGGGGTGTAGCTCAGTGGTAGAACATTTGTCTGGAACCTCAGCATTACAAAAATAAAAATTTAAAAAAATGCAAATAAAACAGTGCTGCTGCAATAGTTCTCTGAAGATCAGTATTAACAATGTGGGAAGTAATGCTATCTACACACATTATTGCAAAGTTAGCTACAGGAAAGAGGTACAAATAGAAAAGAAAATTAAAGGCTTTTCTACCTTCTTCTAAGTTTCTTTTTTTCCCCATGAACTGCTAACTTAATATAATACTGAAAATTTCTACAATTTCAGAGAGAAGCATATGAAAATGATTTTTTTATTCCAACGTCAAATCTAAATATTTTTGAAATGATCAATGTCTATTCCCTATTATTAGAATGGATATAGGCAACTATTTATAACAGTATTATTTTTCTATGAGTTTGGAAATTCCTTCCTTAAAGAAACCTGAAAGACTGTTAAAGTCCTGATCTATAAAAATTTCAAATAAAAAATGAATTGTGGTTCATTTTATGAGACCATATTAGAATATAATATTCCTCATTCGAAGAATTTAATTTCTTTCCACTATCAGTTAAATATTCCCTTTTTAGTGAGCAGCATCTTATTTTGATGATTCTACAAATTTAGAACCTTATCTGACAGGAAAAACAAGGTGAAAGGAAAAAACAGTGCTTAATGCTATGTATTATGTACTCTAAGACCAACTCGGTAAAAAGTAGAAAGTGGTTAAAGTAAAATAACTCTTTCCTCTATGGGTTCATACTTGAAAAATGATTTAAATACCTGCCAAAACAGACAAGATTTAGACCAATACTGGTCTTTTTTTAAAACTTCCAATGGATTAGTATTAGATCTGTAGACACTGCTGAGGTCTAAAGTGAAAATGCACCTGGTGATCTAGCCACCAGAGGGAGCTGTGACTCCCCACTACACCTGAGTGCAGCCTGGAGGAAAAACCCACTGTAGGGACCTCATGGGTACAGAGGCTTCACAATTCCTACCTCTAATGAACTCTGTGTCGGCAGAAAGATTAAAGGCGGGGCCTTCTTTAAAAAGAAATGCATCTTTGTTAAGTTTAAAGCAGAGAGGAGTGAAAAATAATGCAATGTGCACTTGTAGAGAAATTTTATATTATTAGAATTTATAACTTGTACATTTTGAAGATTATCGGGGCCTTGAAGATACCTTGCAAATAATAAAAAGAACAAGAACATTAATGAGAGAGTAAAAAAATATGAACCTGTATAAATCACTTAGAGAACACATAGCAGGAAAGACATTCAGTCCAGAGACAGAGATGATCAGTCTGGATGAATGAGCACCAGTGTGACCAACACACACAGAGTGTGGGGTGGGCAGCAACAGTCATGGACTCGGGGCCCTGTGCATTGTGGGAACCACAGAAAGTGCAGAGGACATGGTTCCCACTTGTACCTACAGGAAAAGCGTTAACTCATGTGCTACAGCACCATCAGAGCGCTGGCCAGGGAGAGGGGACAAAGGCCAGGCCTGTGCACTGGGGAACGAGGGGCAGAGAGAGAGGGACAAGCTAACAGCTACGTGCCCAGCAAGGCCCAGAGGAGGGACAGTAAAGCCTCAGAAGACTCACAGGACTGAGCACGGTTGCTCAGAAAACTCAAGGCAAAGGCCAAGAGACGCTCGTGGGCTTCACGGAGGGCTTCTGCGTCTGCATTTATCCACGGCCACAGGCAATCACACCAGCTCTGGCCAGGGGCAGAACATGGCCTGTGTCCACATCTGAGAAAGACAAGTCCATGCATATGTGGAGGGATGAAGAACACAGGGAAGATATGGGCCCTGCTGGAAAAGTCCTCTACGTGGACACTGAAAACCAGATGTAGAAGCTAAGAGACAAGAGGGGCAAGGACAAGCCCCAGGCCCCCAGCATGGATGCCTGGATGGATAGGTCATTTTAGACAATGAACAGTTCAAGGATTCTGACATTCCAGGCCAGAAACTGCAAGGATAAGTAATCCCAAATTACATGGCCCACTTGGTCAAATCTCATTTCTAGAATACAGTGGTTGAATAAGAGAAAATAAAGTGATAGTATGGAGAGCTAACAAACCACCCTACAGAAAAGAAATGTCCACGTTGTTGTCTGGACTGGCAAGACAGCATTCAAAATCCCTCAGACCAAGTGAAAGTCACTGTTCTCAGTGAACTGCCAAATCAGCACAGGAGAGAAGAGTTGTGATATAACATACAAACAATAACATCATTTTCTGACTGAGGAAAAAAATCTGTCATAAACTTCTAAGATCCAACTTTTTCCAACTCAATCACTCTCAAAACTTGAAACATGGTGTTTCTTTCAAATGTTTCCCTACTTTCCTACCGTGAATGCCTAATTTAAAGCATCTAAAAACCAATCATCATCAGTTCTTCAATATGGGAACACAATAACGTGCCTACAACAACACAGAGCAGAAACGCAAGCAATCCTGGAAGTATCTTAGCACTTGTTCCTCCGAACACCAGAGTAATGTTTGCCCACATTCATTACGAGTCAAGGCATATTTTATATCACTTGTGTTGATATTATACAGTAGGAATGCTGGTTCTTTTAATAATTTACTGAGGAGTTACACACTGTAGATTATTAAACATTATTTGTACTAAGGTCGTAAGTCTTAGAAATATTCAGGAGGGAAAACAAGCAGTATTTTAATTGCAATACATTCATTTAAGTTATGTAATTACATTGTTTGTATGCATATAAATTCGACTATTTATTATTCATGTACTTTATGCAGAAAGCAGTAAGAATAGTTATTTCCTCGAAGACCAAAGCATTTTACAGTTGCATTCATCTGTAGACCTTAAAATTCAGTTTGTACTCAAAGTTTTATAAGTTATATTTTCAGCTTGCTGCCCTTACAAAGAAAAAAAAGCTATACATTATCTAGGAACCCCACTCTCCCAGCCCAAAAAGTCACTATTAGCAGAGTCACTATTTGTCATTAAACAACCAGCAGCTGCATGAAAGTTGAATTTGGAAATCATGACCGAATACCACAGACTCTCCTGGTTCTAAACATATCTGTTATAGAAAAATCAATGATGCAGGGGCTGGCAAACTATGGCCCATGGGCCACTGGCACACAGTCATGCCCATTGGCTTTACTGTGGCCAAGAAAACGATACTACAGAGAGAAGACCTCTCTGACCTTCTCCTGCCCTCCTGTCTCTCACCCCTCATTTCTCCCACAAGGAAGGCCATAGAAATGAGACTTCCTCTTCCCCAAGGTGGGTCATAAAAAACAGATCCTCTTTATCCCAAAGCCAGCCATAAAATCTAAAATAACCGTTCTAACTTTTCCTTGTACCTTTCTGTATAACAACCGGCCATAAAGAACTTGAGACCTTCATCCCAGAAGGGTCCTGCCCCATATCAAGAGGAAGAAATGCTATACTGGCGGGCCAAGGAAAACCTACACAGGCAGCCTTGCTGGATTTCCCCTTCCTTCTGTTTCCACTAGCTCAGCTTCTTTTTGGCCAATCACATTCTATATGGCTGCCCCTGCGTCATTGAACCTGAGCATCAAAATGGATAGTTCACCCTGGCTCTTTGGTCTTCAAGCTGAAGCCTCCTGTGTCACATAAAAATATGTCAAATAAATCTGTACACCTTTTCTTCTGCTCATCTGTCTATTGTCAGTTTATCACAGAAGATTTAACTCCAGTCATCAGAAGGAAAGTCTGAACTTCCCTACAGTTTATACATTCAAGTGTGTTTTCATGTATTGTCAGAGATCAAGGTTCCTGCAAAGCTGCCAATGTCTGCCTGGCTCTTTACAGAAAAAAAATTCACTAGTCTCCGATTTAGGTAACTTACAATATGTAAGAAAGATTTTATTTAGCATGCAAGAGCCTACCATTTCCCTTACCTTACAGTCTTTAAAAAAAATATTTTAAATAGTTCTATGACATCTATGACAATGTTTCTTAGCAGATTCAGTAATGCAACATATAAGATGTATATCTGCGAAATACAATGTTCAGGAGTTCTGACGATATGTCCCATAAGAGATTCTGGATTGTGCTTTATACGTAAAAGCATGGAACACTTGTGCCTTTAACACTGAGGATGCACAGTGGGTCCAAGGAAACCTCCCAGCACCCCAGGCAATGTAGATGGGTGGTGACCAGGGCGGGGCCATCGACAGGCAGAGAAACACACCCCTTCGAGATTCCTGTGCTGCTGGAGCCAGGGCGCCCCCAGCTGTCCTATCACAGAACCGCTCTTGCAGTACCTTTTGCCTATGTTTCCAAAGGCTTGGTTGTTAGTTCAGCTGTCGTAAAGTAAATATTTTCTTTCTTGTCTTACACATTCAGAATCTTTCACTTCTGACTCATCTTGACTTGGCAAACTCTCCTTTCTCTATACTTCAGTTGCTTCTTACGTTCTTTCCTACCATCAGAAAGAGGGAACAGCAAAGACGTGAGACAAACGCAAGCCATTAAAATAGAAAGTAAAAGCAAAGATACACAGACGTGGGGACAGAGGCAAAGGCCTGCGCTGAGAAGAAGGTGGTGAGTGGGGAGGAGCAGGCCAACAGGGGGACAGGCGAAGACGGGACTCCAAGCTCCCGTGACACAGTGTCAGGTGGAGGACGCGGTGACACCACTCCCAAAACTGTACTCAGATTCTGTCCCACTCGCTGCCCTTCGTGGTCAAGTGAGAACACAGCCTCAGATGTTCTTCACATTTTGTAATTTTTCAGTTCTCCCAGGCTCTACTCTGACCAGGTCAGCAAAGTTTAGCAAGCACTTACTAGGTTCAGGCATCCTCATCCTCTTAAAACACATCTAGTTCTCGGTGACACAGTTTAACTGCACACTACGGAAAGAGGGAAACAAGATTCCTACATTTTCCTTCTGCTCTCTGTCAAGTTGTTCGGTGGGGAAAAGGCTCCTTTGTGGTTCCTAGACATTCATGCATCAGGAGGCAAGGCAAATCCCTTCCACCCTCACCTCAAGAAAAAACAAATTACATGGAAATCTTTTTAAACAGATCAGATATTCTCTGCTTCTCTGCATTCTCAATTAATGTACACTGGATACAGCACAGTCTTTTCTTGGTGATTCTAGATAGTCAGAAAGATCCATTTTCATGGCACTCTCTAGATTGCGGCAAGCCTTGGAGACTGACACAGACGGGAGACATGCTGCTCTGTGCACTTACCCACCTGCCACCTCTGACGTGTCCCTCTGGGAAACCTGGTGGGCTGCATGGTGTGCAAGCTGGAATGGGCATATTTTTAAAGGATGTTGCATACATTCATATATTTAAAAACCAGAAGGTAAACACAAAACATAATCAGTTATGTGACTATTTTCAAATTAGAAGAAGCTTTCATTTAAACCCGGAGGGAAAGAGCTAATATCTTTTCATGTCATCTTGGTTTCTTGAGGTGGGGAGGAAAACAATTAGAACAGCCAGCCAAGGAGTTAGGTTCTCTGGGGCTCTCATCTGAGTAACTGCACAGGCTATCTGGTACAGGGATTTTAAGATAAACACTTTTTGGCCCAGAGGCCATTAGTGTTGGTTGATGTTATGATTCTCAGCAATGCCCTAGACAATAAGTCTGCTCAAACAGGCCTCCAGAGAGAGACACTGACGCGCAAAGAGTATGCAGATCACAAACATGGCCTCTGCACAGAGCAGGGTGCTCCGAGACAGGGGAGGAAGAGAAGTCAGTTTTAATTGCTAAAGAAGATCGTGTACTGGGCACAAACCCAAATGCAGGCCCATCTTTATAGGGCGTCTTGGTCCCTGGGGAAGCCACCTGCACACAGGAGGTGTGGGATCCTTGGTGGCCAAAAGTGCTCAATGCCTCTAACAGTACAACAGGAGGTGTGGGATCCTTGGTGGCCAAAAGTGCTCAATGCCTCTAACAAGGAAAATCCGGCACATCTCTCCAGGTAAGCGCCCTCCCACAGATAACAACCAGTGTGCCTAGATCACCACGATTTTCCAGAAACCTAGGAATCTGGATTTTTAACATAGACTCTCCCAAAAGTGGGCTCAGGATTTTTGATGTTTTTGTCTTAGTGCTCCACTGGCCAAATAAACACATCTGTGGAGTCTGTCTAGTTCACAGGAACCCACAGTCTACACCTGTGGTGGTGAACCTACAGTACATGTGTCACAGCGGGACATTTGTTATCACTAAAAGTTCTAAAAGATTCGCTGTCACTGGGCACAGTCTAAATACAGCCTGACTGCTGTCCTAAAAGTGCTTTAGAGTTGAGCAACGGGACTTTGAAGCACTTACAGCCTCAATGTTTCCCCACTGGTCAATGAAGCAGACTTACTTTGTACAGTGTACTTTTAAAGGGGCAAAGGGAAAAACAAAAACAAAACCAGAATTTCTAATGCTTTGAGATAAAAAGTAAATTAATATTTAAAGTTTACATATATATAATACCAATACATCATCTTACTGATTACCTGCTGGTCCTCTGGGAAGGGCGGGGGGGACCTCTAATTTGAAATCGGAGGGATCAGACTGCCCCCATATTAACCCAAGGATCAGTCTTAGCCTCACTGATAATGGCATAACTAGATACCATGTCCCCTGGGAGACGCATGGTATCGTCCACTCCTGCACCCAATGTTAAAATGAATTTGAGCTAGCCTTTCCATCCAACTTCTAACACGCAAGAAATACAAAGGAAAGAGCATACTAACTCGCTAACTCATAATACCACCAGAAAATAACAAAATATGAGAAGTCAAATATGACTACCTTCTAGTCATTTGAAAGGGAAGAGAAGAGGAGAACTACTCTAGATTAAGAAGTTTTAACAGACCTACCGATTAAATGCAATTCATGATTTACAGTTGAATTTCAACAGACCCACTCTAAAAGGCAATTTAGGGCACCGTTTGGGGAATTAAGATAATGGACAAGTAATAGTGTCCATTAGACAATTATTTTTAATTTTATGAAAACATTACTGTGGTTATATAGAAAAAAGTTCTTATTTTTCAGAGATGTGGGCTGAGGTATTTTGGAGCCAGATGCCATGATGTCTGTAATTCACTTAACTAGGGGAGAAAACTGATGAGGCAAATACAGCAAAACGTCAAGAACCTAAATGCGGACAAAGGTGAGACCAAGATGAGCTGGTGCTTTGGAGTTAGCGCTACAGGACACGAGGACTCGTCATTCTCAATCCCTAAGGCACGGGGGTTTTGCCATTCCCCTCCAGTGCCCCGGAACCTGGGTGTGTTTTAAATTTTGAATCATCACCTGCCAAAACAAAAAGTTATAGCAGCCCAAAGAGAGTCAACTCAATGCTAAGGGCCAACCATACACAATGACTTGTCAAACAAGTGTCTTGCGACCCTCTGTAGGAAGCACAAAACTCTAGGGTTGGCCTGTGTTAGCCATCACTGCTTGATGCCAAGGAGCAGCTTTATCGTCTCAAGTGCATGCTCTGCGACCTTGAATCTGTAACACTGATTGTAACTGAGGAGAAAACGTCAGGGAAGTTTTGTCTAACCCACTAAAACTTGCATCAAAATAACCTTATTTAGTTTCTGCTTATGCAATACCTTAACTGAAAAAGAACACCATTTGTAACCCGGAAAGACATTTCAAGTTAAAAGAAAAACTTTCAAATCTGATATTCCAAATCTGATAGTTGATGCAAATCATTTAGCTAGCTACCATCGAATACAATGGCCGACTTTTTAAATCTGCAACTAGAAAATACCAAATCTCCCATCTCAGTTTTAGAGGGACCCACATGGCCTCGGGACCAATGACCCATCCAATACCTGAACTTGCACCCTCCAAGAGGCGCATCAGCCTATCACTAGACAGAGCAGGACATTAGAAGTCAAGTAAATCTGGACTCGACTTGTACCCTCCAGAACAGCCTTATCTGACCTTGGGGCTGATGACAACCTCTCAATTTCCTCACCTATCAAATGGAAATAATTGGTCTCTCTTCATAAAGTTCAGGCAGACTCTGATAACATAATGTTGGGTTCTGCGCACACTGCCAGCCAACCTGCAAGCACTTAATAACGATCTGTAAGTAAATAACTTCTATTAAGGAGCCAGGCTCTGGCTCCCTTCCCAATTTGATAACGTAATGGTGGTATAGATGCTACTGAATCTTTCTTGCCTCAGTTTCCTTATTTGCAAAATAGGAAGAACACAGTACCTACTGCATAGAGCTATTAGGGGACCTAATATGCTCTTATGTAAACATTTAAACCACACTTGGGTTTTTCTTTAGGTACCGAGCACTTCTACAGCCACAGTTTATAGGAGACATAGCCAAGGTTAAGAACCACACTATACACAACCAGTCTTGAAGATGGCACAAAAATGACATCAAGAAATCCAAATCACAAAGATACAAATTTCTTAAAGGGACAGATCCATAGTGTCTGAGAACACACATTTTGCCAAGAACAAGGGCCTGGAGAAGATGCAGGCCAATGATGCCAAGGCCCCTGAGTGCACATGCTGAGGGTACAAAGGCCCTTGTTAAACCCAAAATCCCAAAGGTGTCAGCCGCAAGCTCAGTCAATTTGTTCACCTCATCCACACCAAGCTTAGGGCCTGTGTTCAACCCCACACTGCCAAGGGCCTTAGGTTCTGCCAGTCAAAGACCAAAGCCCAGGCCCAGGCCCAGAGCGCAGCATAGCTCCAGCTTCATTTCTGACTCTGGCTCAGGCTCTCAAAAGAGTCCAGGTCCTCATGAAGCCCAGGTCCACAGTGAAGACTTCTGTCACTGATGCCCCACCATCTGCACAGGACTGGTGTCTTCCTGTGCTGTCTGTTACAAATGACCTGGGGTGGGGGTTGTGCCTCGTACATGGGAAGGGCTCAATAAATACAAACTATTGTGAATTAATTGCTACCCTCCTTCCTTACACCCCGCTTTAGGAAACCACCACTTACCAACCCCTAACTACACACTAGACTGTGGGCAAACACCAGGATTTGTCCCTGACCTGCCACAGAGTATCTACAAGGCATCCGGGGCAAGTGAGGTGACCTGCTGATCCCCACCTGTGATGGCTGATGAAGTTTCTGACATTGCTTTAGCCTCTGCTGCCTGTAACTGCCTTGGTTCCTTGGACCTGGTGCATGATCCACTGCCTCCACCTCCCTTGTATGGGAGGACGGCCAGCGTTACCTGCAGCACCTATGTGCGCCCTCATCTACTACTCACGTCCTTGGCTCTGTCCAGACCCCTCAGGGTAAGGAGCCAGTGCAGGGCCCGGATCTTCCATTCCCCACCGAGCTTAGCCTCATGCACCCAACAGAGTTTCCAAGATTTACCACAATAACAGAGCACACTCCTTCTGTGAGGTGAAGTAGTAGCTTTGCACAAACAATGGCATCAAACAGAAACTGTTCTTTGCACATATCCCTTGAGTGCCCAAGATTCTCTTCTCTGATGCCAGACTTGAGCTTGGTATCCTTAACCTCTCTCTACACTCACCTTTCCTCCAAGTCCTGGGTCGGCCTCTTCGACTAGTCTACACAGTGCCTCTGTGAGAATTAAAGAAAGTACCTCTTTCTTGAGGTACCTGATGCTTGAGGGAGCAGGGTGATGAGCCCATGGCACATCCAGAAGAAAGAGGGAAGGCAGCCCCTTCTCCAGTCTGGCAGCCCTGGACCACAACACACAGCGGTCACATAGCACCTACTGAGTTTACACTGCAACGGCCATGGCCATGGGCAAAATCCTTGGGCCCACAGAGAGTAGTAAGGCAGGGCTGCAGCCTCTGAGCCTCCCCGCTCGGCCAAGATGAGGGGCAGGAAGAAGGAAACACTGTAGCTCAGGGGACAGCAGCTGTTTTGCTCTCTTGGGGAACAGGATCTCAGCAGGTGTGCTGCCACTGGAACTGGCCCTTAAGAGATGAGTACTTACTTGAAAGAATGCAAATAAACTGGGCGTGGTGCTGCACACCTGTGATCCCAGCACTCTGGGAGGCTGAGGTGGAGGATCGCAAGTATGAGCCCAGCCTGGGTAATGTAGTGATTTAGTGAGACCCCGTCTCAAAATTTAAAGGGCTGGGGATACACCTTGGTGGAAAGGCCCTGGGTTCAATCTCCCAGGAAGAAAGGAAGAAAAAGAGAAAGGAAAGGAAGGAGGAAGGGAGGGATAATGGGAGGGAGGGAAGGAAGGAAGGAAAACAAGCAGATTCCAAGCAGAGGGGAAAATATCAATCAAGAGAATCATCAGTAACTTCACAGCACATTTAAAGAACAGTGAGTTTTCAAAGAAGGAATAAGAAAAAAGAAAGAAAGAGGACTTAGACTGTGCCGGATTTAAGCACTCTTTCAGCAAATACAGTATTTCTTGAGGACCTGCTAGGTGTTATGAGCTGGCCTAGTGCCTGGAAGTTAAAAAACAAGTACTGTGAAATACAGTCCTAGTCATCAGAAGCTAACAGTCTAGTTTAGGAGAAACACTTCTAATTATAAAACAAGTGAAGTCCACTGACAGAACTGTGCCCTGAACTGCCCAGGAATTATGGGCACACTAAAGACAGGATGTGGCTCTGGGAGGCAGCCTGAGTGATGGAGGAGACAACAAACTATGACATAGGCAGTTTCAAAGAATTTGGCCAATGTAATGCAGAGGGAAAAGGCAGGTCATCAGGCAACAATAAGTGCCACCCCAAAGTGAGATGCCAACATGGCACCAACCTGCACTATCACCTGGCCCTTAGACTTTGCTGGCTCACCAGCAAATGGGTTCTTAAAGAACTATGCCATTTCCAGACAGTCGTACCCGAGAGAGGCGGAGAGAGGAGGAGGACAGCAGGAGGGAAGTTGTGCATCTCCATTTATTAATCTAAGAAAATGAAGGACAGAACAGGGATTCAGAGGTTCCGGCTCATTTTCTGGCAATTTGCTCATTAGATGACAACACTATTTGCCTCTCCAATGAACATCCTGGAAAATGGGTCCTGTTCATCCTATTCCTAAGAAATGCCTTTGCCTGTTTCCATATAAACCATAAAGTTTCACGACTGAATTTGCTTGGCTTTTCTAAGATTCAGAGCCTAATTCCACTACAATTTCACCCTCAGATTCTCTTAGGCTAAGAAACACACTCTGAATCAATGTCTTTTTTTAATGAAAGGATTTGGCTATAACAAAAACCCAATCAACTTTCAAATCATCATCAGAATTTTCTAAAACATCACCAGAAATTTTCAACTTCTTTTAAAATGACAGAGTTCAGAAAGAGTGAAAGCAATAGGAATTTCTGACCTAAGAGCACAACCAACTTGTCATCATGCAAATGTTTAAATATTTAAGAAGCAATTTTTTGTTCTGGTTCTTATTCTCTGTCTGTTAGGTAATGGGAGAAAGGTACAAAAATGTAAGCTGTCTGTCTGCAATAAACTTCCAATCTAGTAATAGAGACAAGTGAAAGAAATATTAGCCATCAGACAATGCATCTGGAAATACAGAAAGGAGATCATGCCCACTATGGCAGCTAGAGGGGTTATGGAAAAAAAACAAAAAACAAAAAAACAAAAACAGGTGAGCTGAAATTGTCTTGAAAGGCTTCACAGAAAAGGTAAGATATAAGGGAGTCTTTGATAAGTACGGGATCTGGGGACTCCGGGAAATGGTGTTTCATTTTAGGGGAGCAAGGAGTGTGGGGGACTCATGAAGCGCTGAAGGTGCTGCTCTCAAGGGAAGGGATGGTGGCATGGATTTTCCCGCCTGCACCCCTATGCTGGTTTACCTCTGCTCATGTGATCAAGGGTGGATTTGCTTCCCCTTCCAACATTACCCACAGCAATCAGCTCATGTGAAGGACAAGCCTGTTAACTGCCCTTGTGATGCATGGTTAGATACCCTGCAAATGTGGGTCCAGACCCCGCAGATCAGTATCAGGTGCTCAATAACTCTGTGAAGATGGCTCCACTGACTTGCTTTAAGAGGCCTCCCAAATAGTTCTGGTGCACGCCTAAATTTGAAGTGTGCTTGCCAAGCTCTCCAGAAGCCCACCAAAACAAACCAACCAACCCCAAAAAAACAAAAAACAAAAAGACCCCAAAGCAATGTACCTGGCTCCAAAGATGTCCTTTTTGGCGAGATCAATTCCAGAAACAACTTTCACTCTGAGAATACGGGATTCTCCCTGTTGGAGAGGGAAAAAAGTAAGGTTAGAAACTGGTCTTCAATTAATTGCTCTCTCACACCCAACATTAAAGTCCATGATTTCTACTCAGTCCTGCTTGGTCCTACAGAATAGATCAATTCAAATGTAGGCAATTCTTCATTAAAGTGAAGTTTAAAAAGCAACACTGCTGCTCTAAATTGCCAAGACTCTAGAAACTGAAGCATCCAGATTAATTAGGGTCAAGTTAATTTCAAACCAGGTCACCATCATCAATTATTCCTGACATTTGAGGAAATACTTCCTAGTTATACCAAGACACAACCACATGCATGAAACCACCTAGTAAATGTCCAAGAACAACCAGGTGTCTTGAATGTAATAAATAATTCCTCCTTTGAAATTAATATATTTGTAAGTATGGCCAGGGACAGAAAATAATAAAGGTTTTATGTGTTTTGAAACATAAACATGAGTATGTTCCTAGTTCTAATGGAAGTGACAACCAGACCAACAGTGTAGGACCCTATGATGGAACTACACGAAAGGGTATGGATGGGTTGGACAAGCATTTAAGAGAGGAATTAAATCTATGGCATGAGTGTTATTTTTCTTTTAAGACAAAAGATGTTAATGAATGAATTTTTTTTTCTGAACTAAAACTTCAGTATTCAGGTTTAATCGCTGTGTTGGCACTCTGTGATAATATGTGCGTTTGGGGTTGCAGTTTGGGCACTCGTCTCTACAAGGTTCGCCATCGCTGGGCTATGCCGTTCGGGATACGGGAGACGGTCAAGAGCAGTGATGCCCATCTGCAGCAGTTGGGCTGCTCCTGGTGCCGTGGGAAGCACACTCTGCCGGGCTCCTAACAACATGGGGACACAGAAACTGGTTGAGTCTTTCTAAAGGGTCAGCGGCAACATACACCAAATACCTTAGAATTTCACACACACACACACACACACACACACACACACACCCTTTTAAGAAAAGCTCATTTAAAAATTAACCCTAAGAAAGTAAGTACAGATAGGTTGCAAAAAAAATGTAGCTAAAAGAGTAGTCACAAAAGCATTTTTTCAATTGAAAGAAACCTCAAAGCTCC